>JAULBM010299611.1:0-14937 GCA_032357055.1 Geukensia granosissima
ATATCTTCTGAATAGATACCTATTCATCTTATTAATGAAATATTCCAAGAGTTATCAAATCTATTTTAATACATATGCGCAATTGTCATATTTATGTGCTTTATGTCAACCAACTTAGGATTATTTCACACGATAAGAATCCGTTACCATGGCAACAATTGTTAGTATAAGTTTTAAAGACACCAGATTTAGATACAAGACAACTCCAACTATTGACACAACAAATATTGTCCAGATCTAAGGTTGGGCCGCTTTTGGTAGTTAGTGAACCTACTACCTTTTCTACCCTTTATATCACGACTCCACATTCACAACTTTAAGACTGTCTTAAGAAATTAATACAGTTAAACAAAATGGAAATCCAAAGAAATAAATATTTGGTTTTAGGTAAAAAGATGTCTTACTGTGTTGGAGAACACCCCGTTTGTGCTAATAAATACAGTGAAGGTGACAAAGTCTAAATGCTTGACTTTCTCATTTTTTGTAGAATTTGTGGGAGAGTTTTTTCAACAGACCGTTGGCATTCCAATTGGCAAAAAATGTGCGCACCTTCAAGCCGACTTGTTTTATCCTCGTATGAAGCAGAATTCATTCAGCGACTTCCGCGAAATAACAAATAGAAATGGGCCTGATTGTTTAATTTTACACATCGCTATATCGATGATGTTTTGTCATTGAATATTCCTACGTTAAGTGAACATCTCGACTAAAATATCCCAGCGAAATAGAAATTAAGGAGAACTCAACAAAATCTGCTTCTTACCTTTTCCTCGAAATTGACCAAGAGGGAAAACTTTCAAAGATTTACGCCAAACGTGATGACTTCAACTTTCCTATTGTAAAATTCCCACATTTATTGGCAATATTCCTGCTTCCTCTGCCTACAAGGTTATGTTTCACAGTTGATTCGATATATCGGGCCTGTTCCAAGTATCTGGGTTTTCTGAAGAGAACATTGCTGTTGTTGAATAAATTACTACAGCAAGGATACATCCAATGAAGTTTGAAGTTATCCCCTAAAATATTATGGTCGCCATCACGAATTGGTTGATCCATGCATAAGTTTATATCAACTATTAAAGGACCTGTTACTGGTAATACAAAAATAAGTTGACCTCTTCTCGGATTGACGGTACCCCGGATTAAAGTTATTACACAACGGGTGTTGCACGCAAGAAAACGGATGCTTACCCTTCATGAGCACCTGATTTCACAACTGTTTTGTAGGGGAATTCGTGGATTCCAGGCCTTTGTTCCCTTTGTTTTCATTTTGTCTTTTTAGTTTGTTTTGAATTTGTCTTGTCTCTTTGGACTATGCACTTCTGATCTCCCACATAGGTATTTTACACTGGACTCTAGATTTATTAAAGAGCGGCATTTCAAAACCTTTTCTGATGGGAAAATTAGCCAGGTTTCTTTTTATACAAAAATATTAAAAAATGCATCATATATTTATATCGAATTGTGTGCATATCACATCAGCATTCTCTGATGTTTACAACAAACACCATTTAATATCTATAGACATTCCGTTTGATTGTAGAATGGCGTTTTAAAATTTAGTTGTAACTTTGTTGTTAATTTGGGGTTGTGTCACAAAATATTAAAAATACAAAAATACAAAAATGTGACCATGCTATATATTTACGATTAGTTGCGAATGTTGCCTTAGAGGTTAAGCTACAAGTTAAAGTTGAATTGTATGTATAGTCAATCGGTACATTAAATCTGAAAAAGCTCGTGACGGTTCCTTTACTATAACGAGAAAACGCATAGAAAACTTTAATTCTAATAATAGATTTGTTTAAAGAGATGTAAATAAAAAAATAACAAAGGTCAATGTTACTTTTTACGCTGTCATCACAAGTCAAAGACAAAGTGGTGCGGAAAAAAGGTCAAAAGATTTTAAAATCAGTGTATGAAGCTATACTGGATCAGTCCACCTTTTGCTCATATAGCTCTCATTAAGTTTCCCCGCCCATTTATACTTCCCTTCAACTCGGTCTACATAAGCATATATACAGTTCAGCCTAATAACGCTAATCATTGTGGTGTATCCCAATGCTAAAATCACCTTTAGTTTCCGAAACGGTAAGCAATTTAGATTTAATTCATTGGATTTATAAATTCTTTTGCAAACAGGTTTATGTTTATTTCATTCATGAATATCAACTGCTAAACACATTTCACCTATAGGCGCCAATTCGCTGTTTATAGAATAAGACCTTACATATTTTGGACGAAGTTTTTAGAGATTTTTTGGGTGTACAGTGATATGAACGTTTAACCCTGCCAAATGCTTTCTGTACCTGTCCAAAGCCAGGAACCTGCAATCCAGATAATGTCGTTGCTTTTATGTTATTAAAAGTGTTATTATTTTCCATTGCTCACTAATTGTGCAGATAATTGTTTCATTTGAATATCATCACAATTTATTCTCAAGGCCTTTTTCAACTTGCCTAAGGGTATGGACATGTTTTCATTATTGAAGCCTGAGGGCAACCTGTAGAAGTTTGTGGTTTTTATTTTTTGGATGAATTTCTCAAAGAAAACGATAACATATCGCCCTTTTCTACAGGATAGTACAAATGCAAAAATCTTAGAATATCAACATGGAGGACAAATATGTAGCTCAATTTAAATTTAATTAAGTTTTGAGGTAAATTATTGTAAAAACAATGTTGGTGCTAAGACCACGAAAAGCAACATTTTAAAATTATTGGACCTACATGTACATGTACTTGATTTTTAGGACCAAAACTTGTTTCATACTCACAAAACACAAAAAATATGAATAAAGGTATCTGAAAAACAGATCAAAAGAGCTCATTTATACTTCGTCGAGCGATTGTCTGGCAACATCTCGCGACTGTCGCCCGAACATCGCGCGACTACCGCACGATGTCGCGCGATGTTACCTGAGATTAAAAGTTTAAACCAACTACGACAAGTAAAAACACCCAGCGATTTTCGCGCCGCGTTGCACGACATAACACGACGTCTCGCGACGTGTCGCTTTTGAAGTATAAATGAGCCCTTACTGTTCACTTTCCTTTTTCCTATTACCTCTCTCGATCAGAAGTCAATGCAGGAGTCTCGGGATGATACCTGTGATTACATGGAAATTGACAAGTAATTATTTATAATTGTTGTTGTAGCGTAAAAAAGTGGATTTTCACGTTTCTACTTACCACTGTCAGATTATAACAAAGAATGGTATTCAATATGGTATTTATTGGTCTGACGATAAGGTTCGTAATCCTATCCTGCAATGTTTACTTGTATCTCCCTTGGACCATAAGCTACTTCATATGTATTTGTATTTATAATATTTTTCAAAGAAAATCCATTCAGAAAAATAAAGAGGATATTTAACTTATCTTTCCTTAAACTCATTCATTAAAAATATAAAAAAAAAACGACAAATATCACTATGAATACAATATTGCGACACGCAAAGAACCCTGAAATAACAAAGAATATGAGACGACCTTTATGAATGTTTATGTCCACAATATTAGTTAATTGATGAGTTAGATTGCTGGTTTCATTACGGTCAATTCATTGACTCTTATAAACCCATTCTTCTTTC
Organism: Geukensia granosissima; assembly: GCA_032357055.1. NCBI lineage: Eukaryota > Metazoa > Mollusca > Bivalvia > Mytilida > Mytilidae > Geukensia > Geukensia granosissima. The sequence continues at coordinate 3,593 of JAULBM010299611.1, forward strand.
TTTATCTTTCTAGAGCCGAAGACCAATTATTGTGTACATTGTAACCTGCATGAATTAATTATGCAATGGAAAAGGATTTTACTTTCTGACCTCGCTGTTTTACTCTTTCGTGATGTGTTTTGATTAAAAGATTCAAAGAAATCCAAGATACCATCATCATTAAGGTAGGTTTTTTTATTTCACTCGAGCAATTTATAACGTTTATCAATGTTTGGTATTGACTAGTTTTATCACCGCTGCAATTAAGACCTATTTAATTCCTTCTGAAAAAAATGAATGTGATTTGGTGTAAAAGAATTAAATAAATAGTAAGAAAGTTCCAGAAAGAAAATCAAGTTTGCTATGGTCATATTCATTATATCTTTTCGAATGTTTCTAATAATGAAACGTTAAAAAAATTTAACAAACTTGTTATGAGTAGCTATTACTGATGTCGATATTATTGGTTTTAATTTAATATTTTGTTTTTATGAGCATCGAACTATTCAACACTTAGTACAACAATACATATTCATAATCATCAATTTTAAAGAAAGTGCTTGGACACTGGACTTGTTAGACGTATTTTTTACTGAGGGATGGCAGACCTATAAGTGTTAGTGTTCTTGCGTTTTATTTTTGGTGCGGGGCTTTGTACTAAAATGTACACCATTGGCACAATATATGGGATAGTGTTTGTTAGCAACTTACTCAAAATTGGTGGCACCCCCCTGGGTACTCCAATCTTCTCAGTGGTACTCTCCAGATAATCGGACTATGATCTGTAGTACTCCCCGGTACTATTACATGAAGTTTCTAAATATCTCCAATTTTTAGATTTAATAAGATTAGCCTACTTTCCAAGTATCCAGACTTTATTTACCATGATCAATGGTACTCTCCGGGTACTCCGACCGCCTATATCAATTCAACTGACCTGTTTGATATTGGTAAGTGGCCTTAGGCAACAATCGGAAATTCTACTTTTCTGAACACCTGTTCCTGCTACTAAACTACTAAAACTGAGAATCTGAGAATCTGTTTCCAGTACTGTTTCATCTATAAATATTCTTTGTTGTTAGTTATTTAAAAGGAATTCGAAGATACCAAATTGATTAGCAGATAGAAATCGTTAAGTCGGAAAACAGACAAGACCACGTCCAACAATATGAAACAAAAAACAAATATAGAACACACTACACTACACGAAAACTAAAGCTGGAGTAACACGAACCCTACAAAAATCAAGGTGAGTTCAGGTTCTCTGGAAGGGTAAGCAACTCCTGCTTCACAAGTGGCACAGTTTTTTCTACAGGAAGTGTACCTTCCATTATTTTTTTATAAATTGGAATTAAAAAGTTTTAAAGTGACTAAAGTGCAAACATCTGTTACCCACTTCTCCTCCCAAATGCCTTGATGGAATTGCATCAAACTTGCATATATTGTCTTAAAGGAAGCGATGTTATGCACGTCCTATTGCTATTTAATTTGACACTGTTGATAAGTATTTTTTAGTTTTGTCAGTGCAAAAATGCAACACAAGTCTTCAATGGAAGACTTAATCCTAAGTTCTTCAAAAGCAATTGCCGACTAACTTCTATCAATTCACTCTTATAATTCATTATGAAATAACAAAGTTATTAACATATAATTGATCTTATCAGTCTTTTAATCAATACATATTCAAGACTCAGATCTGTATATATACATCCTCAGATCCGCGTCCTCTCCTCAAATCAATATCTTGTCATTGCATCATCATTAGATCTGCGTATTTTATTCATCATACTCAAATCTATGTCCATAGATTTTTGCCAGCCTCCGATTTGTGTCCTGTGACATCGTGTTAGGGTTTAAGTTAGGTCAGTGTAGGGGTTAGGGTTTTGGGTTAGGATCTTTACTAATTCCTTTTCTCCTTTTAGCTGAAAATACATAGCCATCATCCGGTATGCTGCCTTAAAATTGCCAACATCAACTGGATGACGTTGCCAAGTGGCAATGCTATTAGGACGTTATTTTTTTCTGCCAGTGCTATGGCTAAGATCAGGTTCCAAAAATATTATGCGACATGGATTTGTAAAAGGACACATATACCCAAATTTGAGGACAGGACACAGATTTGAGGCCATACACATATCTGATTCCAACAAATATATACTGGTTAAATCATTTCCATATTCTAAGTGTAGCCGAAGAGATTTTGTATCATGAAAAACAAAAACAAAAAAGTTAGCTATGGTAACGATGAAGGTTGAAAATAGTAAAATCTTTGAGAATCTAAATTTTAAAGTAATGTTACTTTTTCAAAGTCGTCATAAGAACCCGTTAAGTTTTTTTGGCTTTTAAAAAGATTTTACGATTTATTGCAAGACAATGACTTGAAACGTGATGACAACGTTTCTTGTGCGCCATTCTTGGAATCGTGTTTTTCTATTACAAAGGTGTCAACAATCAGGGGCTATCTATACAGACAAACAAATCTTAAACACAGTAGTTAAAGGGAAGTAATTCAATGAAACTCCTCCGTTGGTTCACACGTAGAGAAAGTCATTGCTTTTGTTTTTCAGAAGACTTTTAAATTAAAAATAAATTAGATACGAGTTTCCATTTATTAAAGTAACATTGTGTAATTTCCTTAATATAATTTATTTGATTTAACTTTTTTGGTGATAGTTTTTCTGTTTAATCTATTTTGCGATCGATCGGTACCATCATCAAGTGGTGCATCATTCACTGTTAATAAAATTCCGATGAAATAGATGATCTTTAACAGTTCATTCATTATTTAACTTAATTGCTAAGAAAATATTCTGGTTGGTTGTTAGACATACTAATATTTTTTAGATATTTGTCATCTGTATTTTAATTATTTTTCAAAATCTTCTAGTGTTTTCATTTAAATTGAATAAATATGTTAAAACACCTTTTGGAAATCATTTCTATAAACTAATCCACTTCTTTATTCAGAAATAGCTTAAAATCAGCCATTGTTTTCACAAAAAATCTTAAGTCTAAGATTGATCGTAAGTGTAAAAAACTTCAAAGGAAAACTCATTGTGACGTCATAATTTACGACATAAATTACACTTACGACTTTTTGTGAAATAGACTACAGATATCTTAAACGGAAAATGGAATCGTTGAATGGTGGTATTGTTAAAGAATAAAAAATATTCAAAAGTTTTAAAAATTGTCGTGGAATTGCATATATAGAAAAAGAAGATATGGTGTGATTGTCTTTAAGACAATCATCCAATCAGTAAATCAAAAATTTTACAGTATGCTCTGAGGCCTATAATAATGGAGACATATCCACACCCTACGGCAAGCTGTTAAATACCCCGAAAAAATGAAATGTGCTGATTTTTAAATGTAACAACTATCGCCAAAAAGTTAAAAATGTAAAGCAAGAAACACTTTTAAATTTTAAAACAACGACATTCAATACATTACAGGTTTCTGGCTTGGGATAGGCACATAAATTATGTGGCGGGGTCCAGATTTCACGTGTAATAAAGTAGAAGTAGATCATATACCAAAGAAAATGTAATTTTGAAGCACTTGGGTATAAAAAGGTTCATTTTCGTACTGAACATGATTTTTTTCGGGGGAATGTGAATAATACCCTATATTAAAAAGCAAGTTCAAAAATGTTGAACGTTGAGAAATGTGTATTAAGAATTATAAAAGTGAACACATAAACCGTATAGGCATAATAAAACTTTTGTCCTGGCATAAAAAGTGTAATATTCCTATGTACTTAAATGTATTTTTGTTCGTACTGTCCTGTGATATCTCAGAATTCACCAAAATCTTGTCAGGTTCAAGAATATTTAATGAACATAAGAAGGGGCGTCGGAAAATATAAAATCTCCCACAATTCATTCAAGCCATAAAAGTGATGTATCCATTAAAAATCCAAGTTCATATGCAAGCTACAATTATGCACCTTAACCAGGATTAGAGTTTTAGGATTCCACGACGAGTGTTGCGCGCAAAGTCGGGTTATGCTTACCCTTTCTGCAGCCCATTCCTGTTTTGTAAAGGAGTTCGTGAAATCCAAGTTTTTGTTCCTTTTGTTTTCGTTTTATAATTTTGTTTGTTTCAAAATTGTCTTGTCTCTTTGGGCTATGCATTTTTGATCTCTCACATGGGTATTCTAATCTGGACTCATGAGAAGAGTTGATATTCGATGCGGATCTTTGGTAAACGATAGTGGTATATATATATTCTTTTAATCGCATCTATTTTTTACTTTAAAATTAGTCATACATATTTTTTTTATCAAATTTACTTTGTAGGTTTCGTGTTGAATCGTTACAGGTTGAAGTAGTATAAGATAGCTAGAAAACCTAAGTGACCAATTAAACTGTTTGTCCATATTTGAATTATAATCTCTTGAAGAATGGAAAAACGACTAAACAGAAGACAAAGACTTCAAATTAAATTTTCCAAGATATTAATTTGACTGTTATTTTGTGGCAAAAATGAATAGATTTCAAGGGGGTACTCAACACTATCACGTGAATAAATTCCACTCGTTTAATTTTCTTTATATTTTGTTAAGACATATACTTTGATGAAAGAATAATAACATGGAAATTTCAAGAAATTTGAACCACATATGTCTCTGGAAATATATCAATAGATATATAGTAATTTCATCATCAAAAATTTTGATCACTGAGATGCATTAATTTTAATATAAAATGATACTAAATTAGAACGTTTAAATGATTTTTACAGAGTTATTTCCCTTATGTGTTGGGTAACCCCTTAGCTTGCCATAATTTATGACCAAGACTGTCTACTTTTACAGTTAAGAAGCACAAACACAAAAACATGAAGATAAATGTGAAAATGGACAGTTACATAATAAGAAAAGTTGAATGTAGACAGTATTTGACATTTAAGATGCCTCAACATAGTTATTGAACGTTGTAATTATATTATTTTGTGTCCCCGTTGCTTGGATAGACATTTATTGACATGTACCATAACGTATAATGTGTCGGAAGGTTTAGAATTAGGTCATTTATCCTAGAAATTTGATATCTTTCGAGTTGTATTTAAACAGGGTCATTGATTTTAAAAGATCTTCCATTACGATTTGAAAACATGGCTTTAGCTTAATTGGACTCATGTTTAATTAGATTGTTTTTGGTCCTGACGTTTGTGCTTGTTGGTTTTCATTGCATTTAACTGGATTTCAAAAATATTGACTTCGATCACTGTTGACGAGTTGTCGGAATGGCCAAACAGTGCATCAAATAAATTTTGGTATTTTGTGATATATTGATACTATATATATAAATGCTCTCCGAATAAAAAATCCAGCTATTGTACAACTTAGCTCCGCAAAGCGTACTCAACACTTCAGTCCATTATATACATTTTAAATTTATTTCTTGTTTTTCATAACAATATTTTTGAATTCATATTATTCCATGCTGTTACTATATAGAAGAAATATTCAGTTAACATACCAGAAATAAGAATTCGACCCCTTATTTTGACATCTGGACGATAAGCACATTTCTGAAAGCTTATTCTGTATCTTTTTAACTGTACATACTATCAAGATAAAATTTAGAGTGTGTTCAAGTCATGAGCTACTAAAAGCTACAAAAACAGACAAAGAAAATATTGGCAACAGCCAAAAATATCCCCGATTTCAATTTTGTTGGAGTATTGATGTTTAAAGAGTGTTGATATGTATTGAATTTTTTCAATTAGAAAATTACTGTAAGAGGGGTCAACCAAGTTGCTCTAAATGTAATTTTCTGAACGGATTTGGGGTTTCAGTTTTGTAATAGAAAGATTCTGTATAATGTCTTTTTGTTAAATTACAGAAAAACAGCGCTTAATGAAATTATCATTTTGAATTTAAAGTGGGTTTTCTTAAACAAAGGTCCTGTATAGTGAGTCCAGTGTAGAGATGTGAGAGATCAAATCTAAAGAGACAAGACAAATTTGAAACAAATTTAAAGATAAAACGATAACAAAAAGAAGAAAGGTTAGGAATCCACTAACTCCTTTTCAAAGCAGGAGTGGTATCACGTGCTCCGAAAGGGTAAGAATCCCCTTACCTGCGCGCGACACCAGTCGTGGAATCCTTTAACTCGTCCATCAGAGAAGAGGTCGAGTCATTATTGAATTACCGGTAACAGGTCCATAATCAGTTGAGATAAACTGAAAGCAACCAATTCATTAAGGCGACCATCGAATTTGTTCCTTTTGTTTACGTTGTATCTTTTGGTTTGTTTTAAATTTGTCTGGTCTCTTTTGACTATGCACGATTGATCTCTAGCATGGGTATTCTACACTGAACCTAAGTAAAGACGATCTCATTAAAACCTGTAGGCAAGGAAAGATGGAATATTGCCATAAAAATATGTGTGAAGTTTACAATAGGAAAGTTGAAGTCATCCCGTTTGTCGTAAATCTTAGAAACAAGTTTTCCCTCTTGGTCAACTTCTTCTTGGTAAGATCAGATTGTTTAGAGTATGTGGTCTCTTAACTGTAATACTATAATTGGATTTTTCAGATCATAATTTGAAAAAGACTGTTTGAACCATTTACAACTGTAAGCGGAAGAACAACAGTGCATACATTGATAATTTGGATTTAAAATGGTGTCAATGGACCAAAGTTGCTTACTCTTCTGGAGCACCTGGACCCCTTCTGTTTTTTGTAGGGTTCTTCTTATTCCAGCTTTTTTTTTCAGTGTAGTGTTGTGTGTTCTATGTTTGTCTTTCGTTTCATTTTTTTTTGGCCATGGACTTAACGATTTCTGTGTGCACCTTTGGTATCTTTGAATTCCTGTCGATATATTGTTATTTCTGAAGTCTGAAGAACAGTGAAAATTCCCAAAAATATTTGAATTCAACATATTTCAATGTTATATAAGAAACATGTCACAACAATAGGTTGTACATACCAGGCAGGTGTAGGGAAATAACTGTCCTTTTTGACATCATTTGCATCTTATGTGTTTTCCTTTCACAGAAAGGATTAATGATGAGCATACCGTAATAAAAGTGTCTGACTGTCTGATTACATTGTATATAACCTATATAACGATGAGTGTTGTATTGTCATTATTGAACATTCCTAGATAGAAGTACTTAAAACAGATGATTATGTTGCTGCACGATGACGGGTTTATTTGTCCGGAGTCATGCTGACCAGTATCATTCATTTATCTCCTTGATGTCTAGAAACAACACCAAAAGAAATGTAACACACATATATAGAACGTGTATGTACATTTTACAAAATAATGTTTATATTTTCTTTAAGATTGTAAGTACCAAATTTCATCCAGATATTTTGTGTATATTGGGCAATAAAATATACCAATGTAGTCTAGCCATTATAAATGTCTATAAATTGTTTATTTTTGAGAGATTAATAAATTTTACAATGACTGGTATTTAACCCTCGTTAAAGATCTTGTAGATACCTCTAGAATTCCCCCTGTTTTTCTCGTTGTTGGCATGCTGTCTCTCTGACATTAACAAATATCTGCCCATTTTCATATTGTTCAGTTATGGTTTTGCTCTTGATTTCCTTATTGTGGCGTGTAAATAATATATTGTGCTGTGTGGAGGTCTTGAAAACCCTTCCCTGTACTTGAGATGTATGCTTTTAATTACTTTTGGATACTGGAATGTATTTTCGAAAGATACAGTTTACATCCTGCCAACATCGTTTATCCTTATATTGTTATCAGTATCAGGTTACTAACCATACAACTACTGTAAAATGGAAAGGACGGCTATACGCCTGTTCTCTCTTTTCGAATTTTTGCTCCACAGCGTACCTGGTGAAGGTTTCACCAGAAAAGAGTTTTGTGCGCAGTAAATAACAATCTTTGTTTTTCTTATTTCTATTTTCTATTCTAGAGAAATCTAGTGAACTTAAGGCACCAGCCTAACGACAAACTACATGAACTATTCAGTGCACAATCTAGAAAAGATGTTGATTGTGTTTTTCTGACATTAATTCATATTCTTTCTTTGAAACACAAACTGGCAAGATTTACAAAGATATTAAGTTTCCTAATGTAAATGTGTAAATCTCCTCTCGTTGGTAGTCGGTTAGCCGTTCTCTAAATAACAATTTTAAATTGACATACACTATTGCGCTCGTATACTTAAAACTTATGTTAAAATTTAAAAACTTAACTTACATCAACAAAAATGATTCATTTTCGCTAATCAGGTACATTTGTAGTACATACGTATCGTTATATCAAAATAAAATAAGTAGATATGGTAAATGTAAAGCTGACAATACTCCTTGACATACAATTTATGTGTACGCATGTAAAATGTAAAATTATCCCGAATGAACTTGCGGGAAAGACTTTCATTTGAACCCCCTTGGTTGACAGTAAAAGTAAAATACATATAGAAAGCAGGTTCTATAGGAAATAATGGCAACTTTCGGAATGCATATCATTGTGTATATTTCTGACTCAATAAGCCTCATTATTCGATGATAAACAATTTTTGACCTGATAGTTCAATTACAATGAATTTATTCCAAGGCTATGGATTTTGACGTCCAGACAATACCTGTCAGAAACTAAACGTAGCGACAAAGCGGGCAATTTCAAAGGAATTTGTTATTTTGCTTGATTACTGTAACATCAAGTCTCTATCGACGTATTAGTGGATTATTTTGTTTAAATCATTTTGACATATATTGAATGATTTATAGCTAGGATATATATGGTTGCATAAAACTGATTTCAATAGGATTTATCGTATATTTCCACATTATTACATATGTCCTTGATCTATAATAGTATTTTGATTAGAAATGAGAAATTGAACAAATCAAAACAAAGGTTGCAAAAATTGGATCATATAGAAAAAAGCTAAGATACAATTTTTTGTTCAGATTAGAACTGACTATTTAATTTGTTGGGAAGAGTGTTTGGTTGTTTTTGTCAATTTTTAATTTTTTATTAACGCTATGCATCAAATTATTTTGTCCAATATTGCAATATTGCATTAAGTTATAAAAAGAAATCCACCAGAATTGTATCCGATGACCCCCATCCGCCAACCAAGGTGGCCGCCTCGTCCATACTTGTTTAACACAGTACCATGAAAAAATCATCTCGCCCAGCACTACTTGCTTAACTGGAACCCAACTTGGGTGGAAAAGTCCTCAGGTGGATCCGATACAGATGTATTTTTGGCTCACCTGGTGTAAAAGGCCATGTTTAAGTTCTGATCATTTGGCGTCCGTCGTCCATCCGTAGTCTGTCGTCCGTCCGTCGTCCATCAACAATTCACCTTTTTAGTTTTCCTCTAAAACCACTGAGCCAATCTGAACCAAACTTCAGTGTAATGATCGTTGGATGGATGGTAATCTTTCAGATTAATATCCATGGTCGCGGTCGGCTAAACAATATGGCTGGTGTGTAATAAAAAAGAGAAAAACGGTGAATGGTTTCTAAAAAATCTTCTCTTCCAGAACTGTCAAGCAAATTGATGCGATTTATATCCCTTTCAGAAATATATCCGATGACCCCGACCGCCAACAAAGATGGCTGTTTCAGTTTGCAGTACACTGAAAAAATCATCTCACCTAGCACTACTTGCTTAATTGGAACCAAACTTTGGTGGAGTTCCTTTACAGAATTATATCCAATTGCCCCACCCGCAAATCAAGATGGCCACCTTAGCCGAACTAACTTCCCTTTGAGAAATTCATTAAAAAATCTTCTCTGGAATTACTTGCTCAATTGGAACCAATACCCTTAGTGGAATAGTCTTTAAGTAGGTCCCTTCTAACGAAATGAGTGAGAACGAAAAACTGAACAGTCTATACCCGAAAGTTTCATAATAAATATCATCCATCTAGCTAGGGAGGTGGTTGCCACAGCCATGTGTAGTTTTCTGAAAGATACAAAAAGCTGATCAGATTTTCTCATAGCCTGTATTCTTGAAATGTATGCTTCAAGAGTTATAACAACACATAATTTCTCATTATCTTTAAAAAAGGGATTGAAAATTGCTCGATATTTTTCTGGTTTATACGTTTTTGTAAGCTTTTTAAAATGAAAGGTTAAACCTTTTGAATCTCCTTTTAATGTTAAAATGATTAAAAACTGTATTGTCTGTGAGCATTAAGCAGTAATTAGTGCTACCAGTGAAACTGTTCTACAAGATAACATCTTCAAAGATAAATCCTCTAGAGTCCATACAGATTCCAAATAAGAGAATATTTTATCCACATCCCATGTAACTGAATATCTAGGCAATGAAGGATTTAAATTTTGCAATCCTTTAAAAAATCTATTCACTAGAAGATGTTGCCAAATAGGAACATTTTCAATATAAGTATGAATACTGGAAATAGCATATCTATAAAGGTTCAGAATGCTATACGATTTTCCCATTTTAAACTGCACAAACAAAAAATTTAATAAATCCTGAACAGTAGTATCCATGGGATCTTTAGTATAATCAAAACACCATTTTGACCATAATTATCAAGCATACTGATATTGCTCTCCATGAAGCACTTATGATATCAATTGTGTCATTAGAAAACATTTTCTTGATTAAATTATCTTTTAAATCCACCATGCGGATAAATGAAGTTTTTGCCAAAGAGGGTGTGGAGTGTTGTATATTGACGATCGCACCAATGATTTTGTCACTGGAGGTCTCAACGGAGGACGTTTTGGTAAATGTAACAGGTGTGGAAACCAGGCCTGGGTTGGCCAATAAGGAGCTATTAACAACATACCAACCTTTGTCTTGTCTGTGATTATCTTCTTTAGAATCCTGTAAATTAAAATAATGGAGGAAATGCATAAATATTTTTTTTTTATTTAAACAACTCCAATCAAAAGAGAAAGCATTATTGGTCAACGCATCTGGATCTGGTCCCCATGAACCATACTTCTCTATTTTTTTATTTTTATAAGATGCATATAAATCATTTTGTAAATCAAATACTTTTAGCAGAGATAAAAATACTTCATAATTTAAATACCATTCTTTTCCATTTTTTCTAATTCTACTTAAAGAAATCTGCTTGAAAATGTTCTTTTCCTGCAATATGGAAAGCAGATAAGAATATATTTCTCTATTACATGTAACACCATAACCAAATCTGCTTATTTAAATTGTTCAATTTTTCAGGTATCATACCAACTAAATTATTAATGTAGGCCACAGCTGTAGAATTATCACACTAAACAGCCAAATGTGCATTCTTTTTAGATGAAGCAAAGGGTAGTAAAGCAAACCAATTGCTTTAAACTCTAAAAAATTAATATGCTCTAAAATTTCATGATCTGACCATTCACCATGCGCTAATTTTGAACCTCACCAAGC
>JAULBM010299622.1:0-14936 GCA_032357055.1 Geukensia granosissima
ACACAAACATACTACTTATTACTAATACAATAATTGCATTTTAATATCAGTCAATACATAAATTTATTGATTTCAGAAATAAATAATGACTTAATCAAATGGCCATAATTGTATATTATCAATCCACTTGATCCAATTTTCAGAAGAACATATAACAATCCAAAAATCCATATACATTTTCTGTTGTGATAGAATTATCTCCCTTAGACTTGGTTTCCGAATATGTTGTAAACCAGATCATCTATAAATATAATCGGTTAGTCAGTTCTTATAGTGTGGCTATTGTGTGTGGATTGTTCTAATTCATCAGATAACTTATCAATTGATATAAAAATCCATAAATTGATGTTAGATAAACTCAAAGATCATATCAAGTATAAAAATAGGAGATGTGGCATGATTGTCCAAAGTGTTTTGTTAAGATTTTATGATAAGTTATTTGTATATTATAAAAACAAAATTTACAATATCGATACATAAATCTATGCAGGATTTTTTGTGTCTTTTCAAACTTCTGAGAGATCTACACTGAAGAGAGGACCTTTTAAAATTTACAACAAGCAGACAAGGTCTTCAAAAATACCAAATTAAATTTTTCAATTAAATATTACAAAGAATATATCACTTTTAATCACCAAAACATATTCCGTTCCAGAACTTAAAGAATAAACATAAATCACACCTCCCTCAAACAAATTAAAAGAATCAAGATTCAAAAGAAAATGTTGATCTATTGCAAATTCAATTTTCCAAGGATTTTAATGGGAAATTAATCATTATTGAGAAATTCGAATAAAATAATTAGTACATGAGACGACGCCATTTATCACCTCTTTCTGAATACAAAACGCAGGTAAATTATTCTTAAATAGCTTTCAATATACCTCGTAATCTCATTTTTCCTTTTAATAAATAGTAAATTACATGCTATGTGTGATTAAATTATGTACATTAGCTTTTCGTCAAAAGATCTCTGATTTTATCTCAAATTTGTATAATTCACTTGTTGATGTGCAGTTTCATATATGAACAAAAAAATCATCCCATGGTGCTTTCATCAAAATTAGGTTTTTTTTCACTTTTTTTATATGTCCATTTATATTCCTATTTTATACTATTTAACAAATGTCACTTCAAGTTAACAAGTTTTCTAAGCTTGTTGTGAGCGACTTACAACTTGCTGTGTTATAAATTATCATGTACTTTGGGAAAGAAATTTCTAATTTACTGGCGATTAAACCTCTGTTACATGATGTTCACGCCTTATGTTTTCATTCAATAATTTCAATAAAACCATGTATTTTTAGTAAGTTTTCTCTCATTTGAAAATAAGCTTAATTTTTCAGTGCAATTTTAAGCATAATTCAAATGATAGGTATGCATCTACATGCATTATGTATAAATAATTCCTCATAATACTGTTAATTTGCAACCAGGGGAGATTACTCTATCTTTTTGTCACTGACCTGAAAACTGTTTTAAGGTTTTCTTGTATTGAATCAAGCAAAAAGTTAAACAAATTTTAATGTATAACACTTTCAAGACAAAAAATATTTGGTTTTTCCTACTGCACTTTTTCTCAGTATAAATACAAGACTGTACACTTCGATATATTTTAACCTTGTACACTTGTCATGAATACAGCAATCCCAGTCTTATAAAAGGCAACTGTAGCATATGATGTATTATTACAAAATAGTTTTTGATGCCCTCATTAAAAATTCGCAAGGCACACATGATTAAGTCTAAAAATTGATTAAAAGATATCTGAGTACTCCTGTGTTCAAAAATTTATGGGAGACATAACTAACTCATAAAATTCAACATTCTCCTGTAAAGTTTATTCATTATTGTAAATATCATGTGTTTTTAAACAAAATGACTTTGTGATCATAGAATGAAATTTTTAATATAGTAATTATCGGAACAATTAAACTACTATAGTTAACCTAGGTGATAAATCAATTTCAAAGGTAACTTTCAAAAGTTTTTTATGGGTTACAGTTGTTGGTAAAAAATTCTGAATTCTCTCATTAATCATAAAAAATACCAGCTTTACCAGGTAAATACTGACAGGGGTTACAAAAGTTCATCACATAAAAAAGCAAAATGGACATAAAATAAAAATCTTATGGTCCACAATTCAGTAATAATGCATGGACTCCATAAAATGACAATGTTACAGTTGGTCTGATCGATATTTTCCTGTTATAAACATTCAATCAAACTGATTAATGATGATTCTAATCCAATCAAAATTCACCTATTAATCATTTCTTCCCTATCATCATTATCTAAGAAATTTATGTCTCATTTTTATGTTCAAATTTCATCATGCAATCTTCTGTGATGTAAATACCAATTTACATTTGAACAAAAATTCTTGCATGAATTCAAAACCTAATTATTGACCTAAACCTAATTGGCAGAATTATTATCTCTTTAAACCAGATGACATAATTGTCAATAGCCAATTTTTTTCTAAAATTTCACAAAAATTAAATCTGACAGGTGCAGTATTGGGTTATAGATGTTTCGAAATGGGGTTTTTGTTTGATGACCATGAACGACCATAATAGAAAGAATTCCTTGCTTAAAAGCCTTCAATTAACATTATCTTTCCTCTAATTATAAAACCACTCTAACCATTACACTTAATTATCAATTATTACAATTAAAATGGCTTTAGGGGAACTTAGACCGACATCTTTCTGCAAAAAAAAAAAAAAAATTCAAAAATATCCATTTGATTTAGATATATCTCATTCCATTCTTATCTAATACTAATATTTTCAAAACTGTTTCCTAGTGGTCAGTGTAATTTGACAAAGGAAGCTAGTTAGATAAGAAAAAACAACTGACCTTGCTAAGGTTAACTGATGTGTTATGTGTGCAATGTGTGTTATGTTTGACATGGTATGAATTAAGCAAGGTGCAAACTTGCACAAACTACAGCTTCACAACTGAATCTTAAATAACTGTTTAGATCACTGGGTCACCCAAACCTCAAAACTTAGAGATATTTTGCTCAAGACTGTCACCACAGTATAAAACAAATGATATTCCAATCTCAACTGACATTTATATCAAAAATTGACCTTTAATTCCTTGACAAAAGGTGGACCATGTAGTGTAAGGTGACAATGTACACCATAACAGAAAGAATTCCTTACTTAAAAGCCTTCCATTAAAATAATTATCTTGCTTTTTAATAACAAAACTATTTTGAACACTAACCTAATTAATAATCAATTATTGGTATTAAAACTGCTTTGGTAATGTTTGAATAAAACTATGGCCAACATATTCTTGCACAATTTTCAAAACATCCATAAGACCTAAGATATTTATAGTTCCATTTAAATCTAATGCAAATATTTTTCCTGATTAAAATTGTACAACTGGACATTACCATACTTGTCACCAGTAAAATAAATTCTACTAAGACAGATTGTAGTTTAATCCATATATGTTAAATATCTAGTAACCAAAATATGCTGTTTGTATTTATTTTAAAACCATGTGTTCAATAGTTATAGAAAGAATTTGTGATGCAAAATAAATGACTAACTTCTAGCCAGATATCAAAATTCCCTATATATCTGATATATGGGTACAATTAAACTGCCTAAAAGTATAAAAGATCTCATGAATTTACAACAAGGTCCTATGTTAAATTAAGTTCTTCATTGATAACTCTATAATACTATTGCAAGTTTGAACAAACACAGAATGCTATAGATTTTTTAACTAGAAGACTGACACCCAAGTGAGGGTCCCATACTAAATGTCAGTTAGGATTCAAAGTATCAGTAACTGGCAGTACAGATATTGCTAACTCTGTGCAGATGATTGTCATAAAGCTTTAGACCAAACATCATTTCCTACAAATTTGATGAATGACTGACAAACTGTGAAAACTATAGACCTAGAGAAACCACATTTTGAAGAGGGTGTTTAAAAATTAAATACAATCGAACTTCGGAAGCTCAAATTTTAAGTCGAAGTCCTGACAAATTTCATTATTGTTTTTTTGTTAGTCAACATCTGCAGCTGTAACAGAGATAGCTGGAACAGTCCACGAATAATTCAGTCCATTGAAAATAAAACTGTTCAATTTAATGTCTGAAACTATAACTTTATACTTACACACATTTAGCTGTATTTTTTATGTATTTACGATAAATGAACAATAATAACTTATAAAGTTTTGTTGTGTTGTTTGGGGAAGATTTAAATTAGGATAAAAATTATACAGAAACAAAACACAATTTTGTGCAAAATTTTTATTTATTGTGTTCGGTCACTGATCAATATCATTATTCGGTCAAAGATTTCTAGTAAATGATTTTTTAACGAGTTAATCTAACAAACACAAATTTATTATTGGCAGAGTTCTTTCACAGTTCTTTTGACAATCTGGCAGTCGGTTGTCACCCTCATCTAAATAAATTCTATCGTTGCAACACTATTTTGAATAAATCTGGCCCTAAAAACACGATAATAATTAAAATCCGCACAATAACTCGGTGCTGCGTCATTAAACTCTTCTGAACACTTTATTGTGTACTA
The DNA here is from genome assembly GCA_032357055.1 of Geukensia granosissima. NCBI lineage: Eukaryota > Metazoa > Mollusca > Bivalvia > Mytilida > Mytilidae > Geukensia > Geukensia granosissima. Next base: position 4,573 of record JAULBM010299622.1, read on the forward strand.
TAGAAATTTTTAAACTTCCAACTCTGCAATTACAGCTATTGTGATTTTTTTCCTTTCAAGTACACAAATATGAAATTGATTTTCTTTGTTAAGTGCCAGTGACCTTAAGCTGTGATATTCCAAATATCAAATTTATTTGTAAGTGTTTTTAAGTCCTAATTAGTTATATGTATACAGTCAACAAATCATAACCTGTCCTTAATAACCCTACCAATACCACAAAATTACATGTTTTAATGTTCATTTCAAATTACTTGGGTCACAAAAAGGGTCAAAATAAATACTTTTTCATACTTAAATTACAATAAAGCTAAAAAGAGAATATAAATAACTTAAGCAATTTTTGAGACATAAAATTTGTGTGTCCCGTTTTTAAAAATAAGTTATTAAATTTCATATTAATTTTATCCAGGGCTGCCTATCTATAGGTGATGTAGAATTGATTGATTGATCATTGTTTAAAGTCCAGTGGCAAATATGGTTGTGCAAGAAACACGACATGCTAGAAAGGTGATCTTAAACTGTGTATGGATGTGGGTAAAAGCAGTCAGCTGCACATTTGTTAGCACTGTAATCATGTCATCAAGGCTTTGCAGAACCAGTATTTTCTGTAAGAGCTTAAATCCGGCAAATTTCACCAGGTATACCCGGTTATTTTTCCTATTTCATTTTTGGACAACAATAAAATATACAGTTTCATATACATGTTTATACATTCTTTTCCGCCTATTCCAATAAAATTTCTTGCATTTCAAAAACTAATAACAGCAGTGGTTGACACAAATTTTTTTTTTGTACCGCTTACTTTTACAGCAGGTTGGATCAATCATTTTAATTTAAGTTTAGCAGTGTACTGTACTTACTGTGAAATCTGTGAGCCTTGTCTAACACAATTTGAATCTGTACACTCTGGACAAACTCCTCCATCTAATGGACAACCACTAACTCGTAGCTGGGCAGACTGTAAAAACAAATATCCAGCATTTGAAAATACTTAAAATTTTGTTAAAAAATAAAGTCCCATCTACAACAACCACCCTTAGGAATTCAAATTTTGCTGTGAATTACACAAGTTTTTAGTATATTTACATTAAATCTGGGAGCTTTTAACCAGAAAGAAGTGTCCAATTAACAGTTTTTTGGATTGAGTGTTCCTATAACAAAAAATTAATCTGATGTAAAATGTTTGGTTTAATCTGGTTTTTAATATGGAATGAAATTCATGCTTCGTTGTGTGGATGTTCTCTTTTTTTCAAAAACAAGGTTTTTAAAAGATTGTGATGTGGATTTCTCTGCTTGTTTTTCAAAAACAAGGCTTTTAAAAGATAGTGATAGCATTTAAGATCTTTTATATTCAAATAAGCAGAAAAAAATTGGTGGGTTAGCTTCCATTTTCCAGATATATGCATTTGAACAATTAGAAAGGAAAGAGTTTCTCTTGAGTATTCTTAGATTTTATCTAATCTAGACATACACATTTAAAAATCTAGCAGGAATAGAATTTCTTTTGTTTTTTCTAAGGTTTTATCTTACTTTGTTCTACTATTTGAAACCCTGGAGTTGGGAAATCTGACAAAAATAACCGAACATAAGCAACAAACATCCTTAAGTACAGATTAAAAATCTGTTTTCTCACAACAGAAAGACGTTATAGTGACATTTAATTTTTTTTATATGTACATTCTTTTCATTTCTTAAAACATGTAAAAGGATAAATTTACAGATATCCCCCTGCATTTTGAAAGTTTAATCATTGTAACATCTGTAAAATAAATTTTTTGTCATAAAATGTAAAAAAATAAATACTTGTCACTTTTAATTTTTCACAGAATTTAGCCTGAGAGCTGAAAAATAAACTTTGATTGGCCAAACAATTATGCTGTCTTACCTCACCACTTCTGTGAACCTGAACACGGAACCATTCTCCTGTTGAAACATTTTTTGGCACTGTTATTCTTGTTGTTTTGATGTCTCCTAAATTAAAGGAGAATCTCACTTCTCCATTGATAATTTCCAGTGCCAAGAATTCACTAGATTCCATACTTTCTGCCGGGTTATACAGAAGTAATGCTCTGGTTTTCACTGTTGCAAATGTGATGTCGAAAGTATTATCATTAGTTGCAGATGATAAAGAATCAAACTGTTTAAATGATCCCACACTAAATCCGACAGAAGAATATTGACACTTGTCTCCCCAGTATGTGAAAGGACACTCACAGCTAAATCCTCCAACCAGATTCTTACAAATCCCATTGACACATGGATTTGGTGAACAACGATCTGACCCATTTTCACACAATTTACCAGTAAATCCACCTCTACAATTACAAGTGAAAGATCCCTGTGAATTTTCGCATGTTCCCCCATTTTTGCAAGGTGACAAAGCACATTCATTTACATCACTTTGACAATATGTTCCTGTCCATCCTGATGGGCAATCACAAACTTGATTCTGATTTGAGTCGGTGATGCAAAATCCACCATTTTGACAATGTCCACTACCACATGGACTAACGGCATTCTCACAATGTGCTCCTGTAAACTGTGGTGGACAAGAGCAGTAATATGATACCATCAAACTTGGTGATGAAACGATCAGGTATTTTGAGTCTACAGTATTTATGTTACTGCTAACTTCAATATGATTTAAACATTCTCCTGAGTTGCATGTTGAAGATGTGCATGGAGAATAACCCACAGCTGCCATGGTAACACCCACTTCTGATTCAATGTCAGTCTTCTTGTTGAGAATTTGTTGTTTCAAAATATCATGTAATATAAGTGAACTATCTTGACTTGCAACAGCTAAGTAAACAAGAGTGTCTGAATTTAATGATTTTACACTGTACATTAAAACAGTGCTGGAAGATCCAAAGAGTCCACTTAGAACTTGCTTCAATTTGAAAAATTTTGTGTCGACAAATGTTTCACCTAAAACATTCTGAATTCTTAGAATGACAGTATTATCCAGAGTTTTATTTGTAAAATTAAGAAAGTTCACTTGAGCATTGTACGTAACCTCACCATGCTTGCCATCAGATCCACCTAAGTTAAGTATTGCGGACGTTGTGTCTGGCTGGTTTAGTATGTCTAACTTGCAACCAGCTGAAATGTGAAATATGTTTTGTTGTGTTTTTATATAGCAGGAATATTTTCCTGTCAAATCTGGATCAATGGGACGGACATCAGCTATTGGACCAGCTGGTATTCTTGCATCAAACAGTGCCACCTGTACTTCTACATTTCTTGCAGACGGAGGTGTATCATTTTCATCCTGAACCTCAATAATAAATGTCAAAGTTGATGACTGTGTTGGTGACCCACCATCAGAAACAATGACCCCAATTTCAAATTTGGGATTCTGTTCTCTGTCAATTGCTGTTTTAGAAGTGACTCTGCCACTGGACTCTTCAATTTGAAAGAAATTACTGGTACTTTGTAGACGATACCTGTATGGAGCTCTATTAGGTGGTAAATCTGGATCACTTGTGAAGTCATACAGTGTTATAACAGAGACTTCCATTGGTCGGTTTTCCATGATATATCCAGTCACATTATTTGAAACAAAGATGGGGCCATTATCATTGACATCTGACAAAAATATCTGTACTACTGCAGATCCTGAAAATACACATAAAAATTATTGTAAGCATTTGAAGTCAGGAGACCAACACAGAAGTGTTGTAAATGCAGTCAAATCAGTTGATCGAACAGATGGCTAACAATTTTTTTCAACTCTTTCAGTGTTTTATGCATGTTTTTAAACCAGGCTTTTACATCAACAGTTTAAACTGGTCCTGTGGGTGAAGATATTCATTAGTTAAACATTGTTTACTTGGCATGAATTTTGAGATAGGTTGAACTCTATTCCTTGTTAGCTAAACTTGTAAGTTTGAATGGAAGGCAGATAACGGTAAGGAAGAGCATTACTGATGTACCTATGATGCTAATGGATGAACCTTTTCAAAATTTAAAATATAGCTAAATGTTGAAAAGGCTCATTGGCAAATTCTGCTTCCAAAACATTGGATGGAATATTTATTTGGCAAAGATACACAGATAACCATAGGCACTGGTGTAAAAGTGGTTTTATATTTTTTTTTTGCTATTTTCTTGGACATATTTCTTGCTAGAGAAGTCAATTTTCATTTCTTCATTCCTACAAATAAGCAATAAATGCAAAAATTTGAAACTACTAAAAGTATAAAAATATTTTTCCTATGAAAATGAAATCCACAAATATCTAGACTTTTACATGATAAACTAAACTGAAAAGAATGCGGAGTGTCTTTATATTTAGCAAATATGTTATTTCGGTATATTAATGATATTATCCTTGTACATTTTCCAGTGTAGGAAATAAACCATCTCATTTGACATCACCTTCATGCACCAAAGATGCAGTCAACATTGTAAAAATGTCACATCTTTTTATTTATTTTCCCTTCTAAACATGTAATCTATTTTTAACTTAGATCATTTGTTTACAAGCAGTTGCACAACATAAATTAATCGATAATTAAAACAAGTTTTAACCTGATAATTTCCATTAAAAAAGTCTTTGCTACTGTTCATTATAAATACTGATTAAAGATCTATTGTTTTAGTTGATGCTAATTACCTGTTTGAGGCACAGTTCCAGTATCAACAGCACCCACTGTTATGTTGTATACAGGGTTTCTTTCCCTGTCCAGTACACCAGCACCTGTCGTCTGCACCATGCCGCTGTTTGGATTGATTTTAAACAATCCATTATCATTTCCATTTAAAATTGTGAAAGAGAAGACTTGATCAGAAGGATTGTGATCAGTGTCTGTTGCTGAGACTTGGATTATGTCAACATTGGCGACAGAATTCTCAGCTACTGAGGCATTATACAGGGGCTGCGAAAAAACTGGAGGATCATTTGCATCCTCGACTGTGATTGTCACTGTGCATTCATCTGTGTCACCACCTTTAATACTGCCAAAATTTTTAGCCATGACCGTCAAAATGATATTTGGTGAGCTTTCATAATCTGGTCTCCCTGCTACAATGATCTCCCCGGTCTTGTAATTGATTTTAAATCCCTTTGTGTTGCTAGCACCAATAAGGTAATAATACACTACACCATCTTCACCGTCGTCATCATCTGTTGCAACAACTGAACCCAGAACAGTACCAATAGGTATAGATTCCTTTATACTGAATGGATAATCACTTTGTACAAACTTTGGATAGAATTCATTTACACCATTGACTTCTATTACGACATTTGTAGTATTTTTAAACTGGGTTCCTGGATTTACAGCTAATATTAAAACATTGTATGATGTCTTCTGTTCATAATTGAGAGGTGCTTTTGTTTTAATTGACCCCGTGAACCTGTCAATTGTGAACAAATCGGTTGTCTGTGTATATCCAAAGGAATATTCAATATTGGCATTATTTCCTGAGTCAGCATCAGTTGCCGTTATGGTTGTTATAACAACACCACTTGGTGTATTTTCATTCACAGACACGGTGTAAGTGGTGCTATTGAAAACAGGCGCATTGTCATTGACATCAGTGACATGTACGACAAATACTACTGAGGCATTTTTGAAGAAAAGTCCCCGGTCTTTTGCCAGTATGGTCAACGTATGCTGACGTTTTGTTTCATAATCTAATGGCTTGTGCACTGAAATATCTCCACGAGATTTGTCTATCAAGAAAAGTCCTTCAGGATCTCCACTAATGATATGATAGGAGACTTCGCCATTTGGTCCAGACACGTCATCATCTCGGGCATTCACAGATGCAATGCTAGATCCAATGATAGTATTTTCCATGATTGTCGTCTGCAAGTTAGTGGTGGTGAATACAGGACTGTGTTCGTTGACCCCAGTAACCTTAAACCTCACTTCCTGTGTGACACTTTTTGGAGGCACTCCTTTGTCCTGGGCTTTTACAACCAAGGTGAAGTCCTTGTTGATTTGTCCCTGCAGTGAACTGGCTATGGATATGTCCCCTGTAAAAAAACTTGTCTTTTAATTTTTTTGTATATAACTTATTTCATAATATCACAAACATGCAACTTTTGTTCTTGGCCTTTCTTTATTAATGTGCAGTATTCATTTCTAATAGCTGTGTTTTTGCTTGCTGTAACAATTAAATTATGTCAATTTGATATGAAATTTGTAGTGTAAAATTTACTAGGTGTAAATGATCAAATGATGATCTTGAAATTCAATGTTTTTCTTTAAAAAAATCTCTTCCATTTGATTTAACTGAAATTTCATTTGATTATTAAAAGTGAACAAACAAAAAAATATAATAACAACCACACCACCTCCACCGCCTCCTTGGCCAATTCCAATTTAAATACCAATTAGTAGATAAACTGATATGAAAATATACTTTATGTTCATTTTTTGCTTATTCTGTCCACAAGTTCATGAAGTATAAATCAGCTGCAAAAATATGTGATATGCAGTGTTGTCGTAATACAACAGATAAATACAAATTTCCAAACAGATTCAGTTTTTACCTGTAATTTTATTCACATAGAAATAACTTTCTCCACTTCCACCATCTTTGAAATACTCCACTTCAGCATTTGTTCCATAATCAAATTTATCCACGGCAGCTACGGTCATCACATGATCCCCAAAAATAACATTATCTGGGACTGCAGAATAGTAATCCTTGGTCTCAAAAACTGGGGCATGGTCGTTAGCATCGGTTATTTGGACATGAACAATGGCTTCAGATGATTTTGGTGGTGTTCCAAGATCAGTTGCTATGACAACTAGTTCTCTGGTGTTTAAGTTTGGATATTCTATGTTATGAATGTACACCATTTCCATTTTGGATGTAATGTCTCCATTTGCTGAATTTATACCAAATTCTGACGATGACAATTTCAACGAGTAATATATTTGATTATTTGGTTGAGAAATATCAGCATCTGTTGCCTTTACCTTGCCGACACTAGTACCGGAAGGCAATCCTTCAATCAAATTGAAACTGAGTGGTTGGGTGAACTGTGGTGTGTTGTCATTCACATCAGCTACATAAACATTTACATCAGTATAAATTAAATGTGAATTATCACTGGCAGAGACCTTAATTTTCATTGCCTGATTGACACCACTAAGAACTTCTGCTTCAAGTTTTCCAATAAGTGTAATGTTTCCTGACAATGGATCAATTTTAAATTTCCCCTCGGGATTCTCCACAATGCCATATGTCACCTTTGCATTCTCACCAATGTCTGCATCAGATGAAGTCACCTGTATAATAAAACTTCCGATCGCCATATCCTCTGGTATCTCAATGTTGAAATTTTGAGAGAACACTGGGCTGTTGTCGTTTACATCTCCAACATTGATCCTAACTGTAGTAGAACCAGTCTGTGGTTGAGTTCCCTGTAAAGATTTAACATAGTTATTTTTCTGTTGACTGGACATCATATAAATGATAAGATTTGGGTTTTCTTTTTTAAGAACTTTTTTTAACTATAAGTTTTGAATTTTCAGTATGGTTTCATTGTCCCCTATCTTCACTAATAGAATTTATGCCAATTTGCATGTTTAATTTACTGTATTCCTCAATGGAGCACCCCCTCAACTAAATTTTGATTAAATCCTTAAGCACCCAGCAAACACCCAGTATTGCAAGATGGAGAACAGAAAATTCTTCAAGAAAACAGCAATATGATATTTTGAGACATTTAATGTAGGGGCACTTAATACAAGGAATATTGTAACAAAGGTATTTCATATTTTACAATTTATTGCGTAATCCTTATACACATTTAATAGACATTAAAATTTTGCTGGTCTCATAATTCATAGAGGAAATTACCTTAACATGCAAAAATGAAATACTAGATACTCACAATAGTAAGAGAATACAGGGGCATTTTAATAATAATAATTTATGATGCATGAAGACAAAGTATAAGGTGTTCCCTTTACATTAATTTTCAATTCTAGCTCAACAATGGCAATATGAAGACTTCTTTTTTAACTTGCTCATTTACGTTTACTAGTATTCACGTAAAACACATCTATATAATGTCTGGATTCTAATTTTGGTGTATATGGCTTGTTTCTTTGTGATGTCAGTTTAAAATCTTGTTAGCTGAACCTGAATTTCCCCTTCAAATCATGTTTGTCAAAACATAATATGTGTTGACTAGCCCAACTTCTTAGTAGTACAAATATAATATTATCATACATGAAATTATTTGTGATTCATCTGGATAAAATGAGTTTATGCTATGTCCTTTTTAAAACAATATATGGACAAATTCATTTTTGTAATTGAGAGAAAATGTCAAACTGATTGCCATACCTGGTCGACTGCTTCAACAACAAGGCTATACACAGGAACTTTTTCCCTGTCCAGTAAAACTTTGGTTGTTATAACGCCTGTATTCTGGTTTATCTGGAACGTACTATCACTTGCTCCTAGTCGGTATATCACTTGTCCATTTAATCCACTATCGCCATCAGATGCCATTAGCTGAACCACTGTGGCACCAATGTTAGCATCTTCTAAAATCGAGGGGTTGTATAGTGGCTGGGAAAATCTGGGAGTATTGTCATTTAAATCCAGGATATTTATCACCAATTTCCTGTATGCCGAGAGTGCCTGGTTTGTAGTATCTCTAGCTTCAATCCATAAATCAAACGATCGTGTCATCTCATAATCAACAGGATTGAGAACAGTTACCTCCCCTGTCAATTCACCGATTGAAAACGACTGTCCAGTGTTACCGCCTGCTAAGTAGTACTTGACAGCACCACCATTGTTTGACGCCGCCTGTATGTTGACCACACTGTAGCCAGCTGGTTTATTCTCTTCCAAAGTCCGTGGAGTGGGAAAAGATACAAATGTAGGTTTGTTGCTGGAACTTATGTCTGATACTGTGACTGTCACATTGACAAAGGAATTCCTTTTAATGGCTCCCTAAAATAAAGAAAGCATTCTATCAGCATATTCTATAATATGTACAATTTTAATATAAGTACTGGACAAATGAATCTTAAGAAGTCTTTATTTAATGTTGATTTATCCAACTGTGCTGAAAAATAAATAATTCATGTACAACTCGATGATCAGTGGTCTTTGATAAAGTACACTCAAACTTGCTTTTGTTGTCACCTGTATTAATCAGCCACTTGATTTTAAAGGCCAACTTTTACATTCCCATTGTTAAAGGTTTTATTTCAAATTTACTTGATTAAAGTGGTCATTTGTCTAAAATGGTCGCTTAATTTCTTCCCAAAGGTGACCTCTTATTACAAATTAGACTGTATTGCATAAAATTGTTTTAAATTATGTATTCAATGTAAAAAGTGTCTATGATGGAGATAACATAAGACTAAAAAAAATCTTTTTTGTTTTTGTTAATGTCCTTTTTCCCCAAGACACAATGTCATCAAACATGCTATGCCATGTTATTGGTGTAAAATCGATCAATATTTGGTCTTCAGCTTAAAGTGTTCTTTAAACTTCCGGCATTTTGTTTTGGATAAAGATGACCATGATTATGGCAAAACAAACCCAACAAATATAAATATGTTCTGACCTGGTCTTCAGCTTTGATAACACATGTATAAGTCTCTCTTGCCACATTTAATGTCTGACTGGCTGTCAGTATTCCAGTATTACTATTGATGACAAACTTGTCTGATCCTGTCAGAGTGTAGATAACTTGACCATTGCCTCCAATATCTCGATCCAATGCAGTCACACCCAACACAAAGTCTCCTACAAATCAATAACAAACATTTATTATCTAAGACTATAAAAAGTTATGGGATTCAACCATTCCAAAAGAACTTGTTTTACAAACATGTGAAAAGGCTTGATTGGGTCTTTGGTTTCTGATATATACATTCAACAAATATATTTTGTTTCTGGCAGTAAGAATAATGAGTAAAAATAGTATAAGTATTTGCTGGAAAGATTTGACAGACATGCTAAACATTCTGATTTCAGTTTGACATTCTGTCATTGTCACTTGGAAAAACCTTTAATAAAATTATTTTATCAAGTTTACTAGAACTTTCAAATCCTAGAAACCATATCTATAAAGATGATATGAACCTTGTAAAGAACACCAAAAATAAACTATATGTTGTTTTATTATCAAAAGTTTAACCAAGATAGGGTTAACACAGTATATGTTTAAACACTGAATACACAATCATTAAATCAATCACTAATCCCTAAAAGGAGACAACTTGCCTGTTTGTGTGGGATTGTTGACTGTCTGTTGGTAACTCTGTTTTTCAAACTGAGGCGTATTATCATTTTTATCATCAACAATCACAGTGACATCAGCAACTGCTTGTTTTGGTATGAGGGCATTGTCCCTAGTAACCACTTTA
>JAULBM010299633.1:0-14935 GCA_032357055.1 Geukensia granosissima
GAACATCTTTCCTTGATGGCATTATCCATGTACATGTTTTAGATGTACAGCTATCTTCTTCGGCTCTGGTAACTTTTGCACTGCTTAATGCAAATAGCAGGCTGCCAATATGGCTACATGACTGTGCTAATCTAAAATATATATATATATATATAAAGTGGCATACATACATGTACTAGCATAGTATTGTTGATACAAAAAAATAATTTATTATGCTCTTGAGGAAGAAGATAAGTGAAAATTACACAGAATTTTAGAATTAAGTTTTTTATATTCATTTTTTTTTTGTTTCCCTAACTTATATCACATATACTATAGATTATATAAAATAACAAACTTTTTAGGGTGATAATGATTCCTCTGGCTTGGATTTTGACTTGTTTGTTCACTTTTAATTGAAAATATCTTTTTATTACTATAATTAAGGATAAAACTATACATTTCTACAAGATTATTTCATATAGAAGTATCCCTCTTAAATTACAATTTTAATTATTTAACTTGGAGCATCTTTTACTTTACACATTATTTGATATTAAACTACTGTTCAATACTTGAATCAGTTAATTGTCCATTGGTAAAAAGTGAGAAAAAAAACAGTGATGCTTTATTCTATATAAAAATTGTTTCAGAATGGATAGTTTTCAAGAAAATATTAAAAATATATAGAGAAGCAATGACATAAAGACTAATTTTGTAAGCTTTCATTAAACCAAAAATACATTAAGTGTGTCATTAATTTTTAATTGTCTCATCAGTCCATGACAAAAATAATTTGGAGGATGGGACATTGAGGTTTTATCCCTTTTTGTGGGTTATTATTTTTGAAAAATCACATATTTTTTCATGATTTTACTGAAACATGTGAATACAAGGCCACTCCAAATTAATTTCTATTTCTTCGGACAAATTGACTGAAGAAGGGATAGCCGGCAGGCGATTTTTCCCCCTGAAAAGCGTTGGTTTTAAATTGGTGAGGGGAAGGCATTTTTATTTTTCATTTAAGAAAAATTTTGCTATTTATAAGTGAGCGTTCAAAATTTTCTTTTTGAAATTGCTTTATTTCACTGAAAGAAAGGGGTGAGCGATTAAATTTTACTTAAAAAAATCTTTATGTGTTTGAAAATGAAGCGAGAATTCTTAAAGAATATGGAAAAGGCCAAAATACTGTTATATTGTTCAATTTTCAAATTTAGGAGCGAGCATATCCAAAGAACAAGGAATTAATTTGGAGTGGCCTAAATACAAATGTATATTTTTTCCCCTTAAAAGTTGGGCAGGTAGGGATGCAAATATTCAACTTAGACTTAGTTTGATGTGATCTATGTTGCTATATATATTTACAAAGGCTGCTACAAAAAAAATCTTCAAAATTTATTCATTCCTTCGCCCCATAATGATGCCCCCTTCTGTATACATGTACAAAATGTATTATAGGATTTTGTATTTTTTCTTACATTAAACAATAGTTTCCTTCATTTATGTATTGTAGATAAAGTAAATTAGTTGCATATATGCTAAATCTTTTTTTATATATATCTGGGTCGGACATTAATTTCTGTCTTCACACATTCCCATTGGAAACTTGTTTTATCAGATATTAATACATATATATTCAGTAATTACCCAATAGGACACTGACAATACCCACACTGCACCACACAATCTCCACTGTCTGTTCCACAATTAAAACATAAACCTGATATCTTTGTTTTTTCATGGATGCTTGACACATTGCTTTTATATACATTGTGTTGTCACTAACCTAAAAAATACATTACTAATTCATAGAGATCATTTCAATATTCCACTCAGTGTATGTATGCAAAATCATTTGCCCTTCTAATAAAATCATAATTCTTATTCAAAAAAAGTTATGGTTATTCACATGTATCAGTTTTGTAACCAAGCATCATTTTTTTACCTGAAACAATTGTTACCTGTCAGTGCACTCAATAAGAGGTCTTAATAAGGATAATTAAATCTGAATAACTATGTCTGCATATCATGTACAGTAAGTTTGCAAATTACCTCTCTTGTTTAGTGCTAATCATTAAGATATAAAAAGAACATACATGTTTTTATGTTGGTTTTTTTATATGCAGGTGTATCTCTGTATCATTTTCCATGGTATAATGAAATCATATTTACTAAAATAGTAATAAATAGAGATTAAAACATGGCCTTTTTACATATCAGCCCAGTTATCATCCCGAGACTCCCTCAGCTTACGCCTCAGGCTGATATGGGTCGAGATTTAAGAGGGCAGAGCATATTTAGTGACAAACAGGGCACATGAAATGTTATCTGCCATGTACATATCACAAGCTATATTATTTTTTATACATGTATCAATCTTCTCAAAAGCTAAGGCCAGGCAGGGCACAATGCCCTTTGATTTATGGCAAAGGGGATAACTGTGCTATAAACTTCCATTGCAGAGTACCTTATAGCCACTAAGACTATTAACCAACACTTTATCATGTTTATGTGAAATAATTAATATGGTATCTTAGAAAATTATATTCAGTTTGTTTTCCAAAATGCAAGGCAAATGTAAAAGAATGATATTAAATTACTTTCTTTATGATTGGAACATTTGTAAAAGACTTAATTCTACTAATTGTTTTTGTATCAAACATAAAACTACATTTAAATAAAGTGCTTATGCAGAATGTTCTTTACCTAATTTATTTTCCATTGCCCAACAGTTAATAAAAAATAGGAAAAAGTGTGGGAAAGACATTTTATTATTGCTTGGGGCGTAGCCACATTTGAAAAACATAATGTTATAATGGCTAAATTTTATGACATATAATTATAATAATCCTACCTATCGTATTTTCTATCCTACTGTAGTCAAGTTTGGGGGGGGGTGATAAATCATTTATATCATGGGTAAATCTGTGGCAATAAGGTATGATTTTTTTAGTTCCATGATGGTTTGTCCCTTTCCATTTTGATTTTATCATAAAACACACCATTTTGCAGAAATTAATTACCTGAGCCATTCCTACTTCTTGAATATCACCTGCCTCGAAATGTTTAACTGCTTTGTCTAATCCCTTGAAATTCTGTGTTGTTGTGCCAAAATAAGTTGGTCTGCTGATCATAAATTCGTAGATTTGACTAAATTTCAAAACTGGAAATTTGGTTTGGTCTGAAACTGTGTAGGCCACTCTGTTAAAAGGGGGGAGGTTCTCATTTTCAGTGCACGGAACAAAAACGTCACCGACTTGTGTTGACTGGTTCAATACTGGTGTGAGGACGGCAGGGGGTACCTGTGCAGTAAGAATTTCAGTGACAATGTTTTCTTTCTTCTTCTTTTCAATGTCGATTCCATGCTCTGTCGCTAGAACTCTGAGTGAACTCAGATTTAACTTGTTCAAACTTTCGCGGGTCGCCATGTTCGTATCCAATGTATATATGTTGCCGTCCGGAAACAGTTGTGCGCATGATCGGAAATTATCGTGAAAGGTTATTTACGGTAACTGCGGTACTGTTTTTCGGACATGCGCACAAACGCTTCCGGACGGCAACTATTCCGCATTCCTGAGTCGTCTGCTTGTTTACATTAGTTACGCTACGATGGTCTTCAATTGCATCGTATACCAATGCTCAAACCGACAAAGCACTTCAGATAAGGAAAACAGTTTAAGTTTTTTTAGATTTCCAAAGGATACTAGGAAGAGAAAGGCTTGGATAACGGCAGTTAACCGTGCTAACTGGACGCCTACTGAATACAGTAGAATTTGTTCGGCGCATTTTGTTGATGGATGGCATAGTGATGATCCTGATGATGTGAACTACAGGCCAACTTTGTTCAGCTTTAAGGAGAAGACACCATCAGAGACTGAGAAAAGTACAGATGATAGACGTGTCAGGAGAAATCTGTTACAGGTTATTGCCATTTTCCCATGATCAATTCATTCCCCAAACACCTACTGGCATCTGACCAGATCTCGCCATCGTAGTTTTTACATATAATTACACCGGAGATAAATCTTTATTTAAATAGGGTTACACAGTTAGTACAAACTAATCTTCCCTGAGGCCCTCAGATACAATACTGAATAAACGCTACTGAGTACATAGTACACAAGTAAAAAGTACATTACTACATCAAATATATTGCAAAAAAAAAACAAAATTAAATCAGCAGGCACTTTGTTGGGTGAGTAAATAACATTTTAGCTTATTTTTAAAAACCATAATATTCTTTGAGTTTCACATTGAGACTGGTAGACTGTTCCATGTAGAAGCTCCAGAATAAATAAATGATTTTTTAAAAAGTTCTGACAGCGCATATGTGTTGTACCAATAGGAGACTTTTAATTACCCGTTAGTCTAATTTACAATTGCGAAGTGTCCAGATTTTAAAATAAATCCAATTAATGCATGTTTGTATGACACCTGTCGATTTAACAAATACAGGGACTTTTAAAGGATTTGTGAAAAGGGAAGTTTTGGTAAAAATATTGGCCGAGCGAAGCGAGGCAAAAAAAATAATGGATTTTTTTGGTTCCCTAGAGAAATAAGGAAAAAAGTTGCTGTCCTATTACTTTATTTAATGGAAAAATATTATTAAGGTGTTTGACCATAAAGTGAAGTCAGTCCTTTTATACTCATCTTAAATTTGGGGAATGTTTAACAATAATAAAAGACCTTAAAATAAAATGAAAATCTCATACATAATATATATATAAAGATTCTAAAAGTGAAAATCGTAATACGAAGTTTTGGAAATATAAACTTGGTGTTGGAAGTAAAGCTTCTAACTTGGCAGTGGCTGGGGAACATGGTTGGTACCCTTTTATATTGATATTATTTTGAATATGGTTAAATATTGGATTCATTTAAAAAAAACAAATAGTAAATTGTTACAAGAACCACTATATGAAAAATATTGAGTTTCAAGATAATCAGCACTTTTGGATTAGTTGTGTATACAGTATACTGAAAGAACTTAATATGTTGAAAGTTTTCAGATCTCCTGAGGCATGTGGTTATAAGGTTATGTTGGATTTTGGCGTACAACAATTTGTTGAATTGCATGTTTCAGTCCTCTTTATGTTAACTTTATAAGAAAATCGTCAGCAACACTCTTATTTTTGTTGTAGCTTAATGCCCTATGAATATATTGGTCTACTGATTCATGTTCCTGTTGCTGAAGATTAGTAAGACCAATATCTTCCTGATGATGTGAAAGATATCGTTTTAAAAATGCATCTTTTAAAGAAGATAATGAGCTTTGAACTGACAAATCTAGCATTTGGTACCACTGCTCTGGGATGTCACGAAAAATAAAATTACTGCATCAGATTCAGATGTGCGTTGCTGTTAACAGGATGCAACAAATTTGTCCACCACTGCAACGCATTCCCTTTACGGGTAAATGGTTTTAAATTAACCTGAACTTTAGACGTAAAAATCATATGCTGCTGTACTAGCTGCTGTTGTTGCTCTTGGTCTTCATTTTATTGAATTTCTGCTGCCACAGGCAAAATCTCCTGAACTGCATTTTCTGGTGTAGACATGTTTTCTTCTTGTTGATAATCTCCTTGGCTTCTTAACCACTAAGGATTGATTGATTGATTGTTGTTTAACGTCCAGTGGCAAATATTTCATGCATATTCAGGACGGAAACAAGTTAGCAAACAATAAATCAATCTGTAGACTGTAACAAAAGGACTGCTAAGGGAGGGACTTTTAGATTGCCACTAGAAAAATTGCGGGTTGGATAGGGGCGTAAATTTAGCCTTGTAACTGGCCGCCTACGGACCACTCAAAGAGAGCTATTAGAAGAGGTTTTTAGCGTGCTTAGGACGTGGCATTTCCTAAACACGGAGCGTCTATATCGTCTCCCTTTGAACGGATTGTGAATTTATACATCCCCCATAATCAGAGACGCCCCTTTTAGAGGATTAGTGCCTCAATGACGGAGATACCTAGTGCCTATTCTTTCCCCGGCACAATCTTTAAGAAAGGGAGGTTGAGTAATCATACATCCCGCTCGAACTAACGGACGCCCCTAAGCAGGGGTTCTACCGAACGGCCTATTTCTATACCCGGCCGCCCTTGGTAGGGCGCATCTAAGGATTCAACGTTCGTCCTCTCAAACGTTTATTCGTGAATTTATATGTTTTATGTGTGTTTCGAAAGAGAAATTCTTCGTCTTTTCAATGAAATAAATATATTTTAATAATAACAACAAATAAGAAAACGATTTGAAAAAATTGCACCTACCCTATGTTTTCTGTGATTTTTGACGTGATTTATAAGTCTGCGCACCACTATTTCCACTTTCGGATTATTTTGTTAAAGGTATGGAGGGCATTGGAAGTAAAAATGAGGTTCCTTGGATTACTCGGAAGCAGTAGGTGGCATAACGATGGTGTTCAATAGTAAATTTAAAAATGTTCAAGAAAAAGGAATAAAGTTATAAAAAGAAATATTCAAATGATTAACAGCTCCAAAAAGTCCAACAACAACAACAAATAACTGGCAGGCCATGGGCTTAGTCTTCTAGTTTACTTTTTGGACAAGTAAATATGTCATCATAATTCAGTGGTTGGAACTAGGAACAAAATTTCTAGTGTACCCATTTCCTACAGCTGGAACATTGAACCCATTCTATAAATTTAATTGCCAGGTGCAGATTCAAATTTTCGGGCTCCCATCTACCACATACAATACAATTTTTACCAAAAACCTCTGTCTGTGATTTTTTCTTTGGTTTTTCAGTTTTGTCGGATTTCAGGTTTTGAAGCTCCTCCATTTTCTCCTTAAACAGAATTTTTACCTCTCTGTTATCCTTCCTGTCCTTTCTGCATGTAGTTTTTCCTGATGATGAGATAGATACTGTTGGTACTTCTACATGGATATCTGCTGGGTCTAATGGAAATATACCAGATTTTCAAAACCTTGACATTATTGTATGGACAGTCATGGCACTTCTGTAGGCAGTACTGATCATTCCAGGTAAAAGATCTGTGGTGAGAAGGGTATATGGGTGAGCATGACTAAACTTGTAACTTATATTTAAACTCTGTTAGATTAGATGCATGGTCTGGTGGATGATTTTAGAAAAAAAAATCCAGGAACAAAACGAAATTTGACCAACCCGTTTCTGATGTTTTATATACTGTTCCGCGCATACCACCAGATGCTATTTCTCTTTTCAGACGGTCAGCCTTGAAGATAATGTAGGGAGATTATGGCTTCACTCACGGCACCAACAGTTTAATGTTTTAGTCATATTTTTAGCAATATCTATCCAAAACTTGCCGTCTGGTGAAACCACACTTAAATGAGCCATCTGTATGCAATAATTTGCAAATTCCTGCTCCAAGATAGATTTGATATTTTCAGGATACATTTAGTCCTCAAATTAATTGGAAGTTATTTCTTTGACAAAGGGATGACTAACTTAGTAACAGGAATGAACATTTTAACAAACTACGACAATAAACACCATTGACCTATTTGCGAAGACATGTGGGCACAGAATGCCGTATCGAATGTAAACAAATGAACATGTGCTTCGAAATCCAACAGAACACGTGATTGTAGAATATTCAGGATATTCATAAGCTTCATTGGGGTAAGTGATATATGTTTTTATATTTACGAACAATAGTCTTTGATTTGGTATGTTGGGAGAAAAACTTGTCTTCCAGTAAGCAGACGAACAAAGCACTGTTTACCTGAAACGAAAGTGATGTTGGTGCGCAGACTTTCTAGACATAAAATGAGTATTGATTGCTTCTCAGTAGTTACTGAATAGAAATAGTTTTTTGAAGATAAAAATTTTGAAGCCTTAAGGTGAAAGTTACTCTTCAAAATGAATGATTTGAACATACAAAGTGGGTTGTGAACATTAAGACTGTTGATGAAAACTTAAGACCGTTGATTGTATGTCCACCGTGGATTTACTCTCAAATTTCACACACTAAAACATCTAGTAAAACAGTCAGCCATCAAATCAGTCGACTCGTGTTTAGTGTTTAAGACTTTTAGGCTTTTGTTTTCCATGAGCATTTCAATACGCACTCTTCGATTACATACAAGCGTAACTTCGATTACCATGCACGATTTTTCAGAGTTCTTCAGAATAAATAAAAGGAAGATAATTTGAGCGAAGAAGCTTTTAACCGGAGTGGTGATAGCCTCAGTTAAATTTGAGAC
This sequence comes from Geukensia granosissima, assembly GCA_032357055.1. Lineage (NCBI taxonomy): Eukaryota > Metazoa > Mollusca > Bivalvia > Mytilida > Mytilidae > Geukensia > Geukensia granosissima. The sequence continues at coordinate 8,188 of JAULBM010299633.1, forward strand.
ATAGTGTAGCGTAGGTGGGCATCGTTTGGCTTCGGGCTTGGCAAATAACAAACAATTTGTCTGGAACTACAATTTTTACTTGCGTCCTATCAGACGATACATGCAAGAGAGAGACAAAAACATGATATAATACGTGTAACGTTCCCGGTTTCAATACGAACATACTAAAACCTGTTCCGCGGTTCCGGTAACCAGATATATCCAAAGAAGGCATATAGCATCCCCCCGCAAAATGTAAAATTTTCGGAGAAAATTTTTTGTCTGGTTGCCTGAAGTGCGGAACACCTAACAAATAAGTAATATGTAAAAATAACTTCTCGACCAGCTTTAAATTTCAGGAAAAATAACTATAAGTTTGACAATTTGCATACAAAATTTCACAGGATTTTCCTACTTTGTCATTAAATCTTAATGCGAGGATTGCTTAAAGATACAAGTAATCTAACAGTATAATGAAGACTATACGTGCTCACAATAGTGCTATACTAGTAGAGATCTACAACTCTTGTAAATATTTCAGATGAAATTAACAAATGTTAACACACATGCACATTTCGCACAATTCTCACATCCACACTCTCACACTATTTGAAAATAACATAAGAAATCAATAGATTTTGTTTCTAGCATTCACTTCCACACTTAGTGCTTCTCTGTCTATACAACTCGCTATGTATTTTAAACTTTAAAGTAGAATCCAAAAATGTATACAATTGAAAATGTCAGTTATTCAGAGATTCATATAATTTCAGTTATTCTAATATCCGTAAAGACTGGTTGTATCTGTTTTAAATTTATAATGTACAGTGTATAGTTCCTTAAGTGTTGAGAAAAATTCAAATACGATTCATCATAAAAAAAAATGTTCATAAAAATAATTTAGCCGTCCTATCAGCGGAAAACATCTTACAAAAAATCTTTATAGACTCGAGAAAAGAAAAAAAAAATATTAGCACAATTAACGCATGAAAATCAATTATGAAAAGATGAAAACATTGCAAAAATTTGGTGAAGCTATCATAAAAGTCAATTAATAATTACTAATAGCTTAACACAAGTAATGTCATGGAATAAAACTAATTCAAGTCAAACAATTATTGCGTAAAATAACATTATATCAAGTTTAAGCATCTATTCTGTCAAATGGCGAATATGGCAATGCAATCATCGCCAGCAAACGATATCTATATTCACACTGTACACCCAATAGCTCATTTATTAGAAATACGGGAAATTAAGTAATCCGGCGATGAAAAATGTTGTATCCAAGAATCCATCACATGAAGATAAATTCACTTCAAAACACATTCAGACATGATATTTGTCCTCAATAAAAGATGATTTAAAATATGAGAAAGATCAAAAACGGTAAAATGTAAGTAGCAATCCACAATGGCGATACGTAAAACTTGTCCGTTGATGAGCACGAATATGATTAAAGTAGCAAATTGTCAATCAGCATATAATAATAATGAAAATGGCGATGCAATCATCACCATAACGCATGATCATGGTAATGAATGGTGAAAATAACAATCCATCATGAAAATACGCACAAATATGTCCGTTGATGAGCACGAATACGATGAAAGTAGTAAATCCAAATATGAGCAAAAACATAATAAAATAACAATCCATCGAAAAGCACAAATACTAGATGAAAGTAGAAAATACATACATGATCACAAATACAATATGTAATGAAACGGGCGATGCAATCATCACCATTACGCAATTTAAAGGTAATCCAAGGTGGCTAAATATGTACAAATATGATGAATATGGCGATGCAATCATCACCTTGAAGCACAAATACAGAAATCCAAAATGACGCAAATAATGATGAATCAATGATAATAAAACACTGGAATAATACGATGAATATGGCGATGCAATCATCACCAAGAAACGTTAAATCAATGGTGGTGGCCTTGCAACTAACAGTTCTTGCGCTTTCGGTGGCAGTTGTGAACAAGTTAACCATTCGGCATTTTCAGCTGGTTCTCCGATTTTCTGTACTAAATATTCGAATGCACTGCCAACTTTCCTTTTAGCTAAGATTCTCTTTACTTTCAACGACGATTTATTGTTCAGGTCAGCTGAATCTGAACTATCTAATGCTGACGGATTTACAAATTCAGAATCCCGATATCGAATGGGCTTTCTCACTTGTCGTGACGATCGTCGGATTGGTTTTTCGTTGTCGGTGTAGTTTACAACAGACGAATGTTTTTGGTTCTCGTCAGTGTCACCTGATATGGTATTGTCAGACGTTTTTTCCTCTGTCGATCCTTCCGAAGTTGTTCCGGAGTCGGCATTGTCTTGAAAATACGGCTGTGGGTCTGGAGCCCGCACATGAGCCAGTTTCAAACGATTTACATGTACTGGACGTTTGAATTTTCTTTTCCCCTCAGGGTCACGTAGTAATATCAAATGAGGACTCGGAATGTTTGTCACAGTATATGGACCATTATAAGTGTTCTGAAATTTTCGCCCCTGTCCTGTAACTTCCGCTTCAAGATATACGTAATCTCCAATAGATAAATCAAGTTCATGTACATTTGTGTTCATTGTCTTTTCCATTTTCTGTTGGGAAACTGTAGAATTCTCTTTTACTGTGGTACGAATGATAGTTAAGCGGTTGCAATTTTCATTCATATAAGACTGCAAATCTTTTGGTAAATTTTTAATATCTAAAGTTTGTTGTAATGATAACGGAAATGACGGTCGCTTGCCATACAAGATTTCGAAAGGTGAGTATTTTGTATTTGGACTGACGGACGAATTTATGGAAAACACCACTGCAGGTAAAATAAACTCCCATCCATGTTGCTGTATATACGGTGTTATGCGTTCTGATAATGTTCTATGAGTTCTTTCGCATAGGCCTAAGCAGTGATGAGCAAAGCTAGGTATAAAATCCTGGTGAATTCCGAGTAGACGGCAAACTTCTTGGGTACACTGACCAATAAATTCCGTCCCCTGATCTGATATTATCGATTCGCAAACGCCAAACTGGGCGACTAACTGAAAAATTGCATTTGACACTGTTAACATATCCTTGTTTCTTATTGGCAGTACAAAAAGATATTTAGAAAACATATCAACGGCTGTAAAAATAAACTGATTTCCGTTCGCAGACGTTTTCACGGGTCCAAACAAATCAATTTGCCATACCTGGAACGGCTCATTAGGTGTTTTATAAGCTACCATTTTGGCTTGCGTTTTCAAATTAGTGACTTTCCGTGATTGACATTCGTGACAAGATCTTATGTAATCAGTCACAATTTTTCCCATTCGTGGGAAATAGAAATTTTCCTTTATTCTGTCCAAAGTATTTTGTATGCCATTGTGTCCACCGAGTGGTGCATCATGCGACATTTTAAGAACACTGTCTATCATAGATTTTGGCACAACTAACTGATAACCTGTCATCTTTTTATTCCTAGCTGTTTTTGATTTTCTAGCATGGTACAAAATGTCATTTACTAATATATAATCGGGAGCCTCTAACAATAATCGCCGAACGTCCTTCTGGGACTGAGGTAATACATCATTTTCAAGATAATCAATGATAGAAGCTAGAAATTCGTCCTTTCTTTGTTCCGATATAATTTTACTCATATCGACATTCAAGTCAGCGTCTACCCCATATTCGTCATTTTTCGAATTCGCATGTTCGCTATGTTCACTTTCCGTAGTTTTATCATAATATACCTTTTTCGAAAATCGTCGTTTCTTACTACAAATAGTACTGTCCGTTTGTTCATCGGTATCCGCATCATACGGATCATCTTGCGTATCAGATTTACGTATCATCGTTTGAACCTGGGGAATGTCTAGCTTTTTTTCATTTTTACGAAATAAATCCACAAAATTAGTGCCATCCGGGAGTTCGATAGTTCCGGTGTTGTCCGTAACGTAGGGAAAGTATGGGTCATCTTCCGTTGGGCTTTCGACGACGTCGTTTGTTGGATTTTCAGATCGAGAAAGGGCATCTGCCACCTGCATCTGTTCTGCCGGTTTGTAGTGAATTTCAAACGAAAATTGTTGCAGTATTGCCAACCATCTCTCGTAGATGGCGCCCTTAAACTGTTTTTGGAACAAAGGCTGCAGGGCCTGGTGGTCACATTCAACTATAAATTTTGTACCTCTGAGATAATCGGCGCAATCTAGTATGCTGGTCACCATGCCTAGAAGCTCAAGCTTCGTGGGTCCGTATGACTGTTGCCATGGTGTCAATGATTTCGAACCAAAACGAACAACCATCGGTTTGTCAGTGTCAGGATCTGTTTGGTATAACATGTAACCAATCCCTCTCGATGAGGTGTCAACTGCCAGCCGAAAAGTTAAATCAAAACGTGGAAAATGCAAAATGTCAGAATTGATAAGTTTATATTTCAGATTTTCAAACGCTGTTTGTTGTTCAATTTTCCATTCAAAAGGTTGGTTTTTCTTCAAAAGTTTAGTTAATGGGTAAATTAGAGAACTGAAATTTGGTATGAATTTTCTAAACCAATTGTACATCCCGATGAGACGGCGTAACTGCTTAATGTTTTTCGGTTCCGGAAAATCCACAATAGCCTGAACTCTATTCTTTGGTGGTTTAATGCCATCTTTAGATATTTCATGGCCTAAAAATACGCAGGACTGTTGAGCAAAATAACATTTCTTTGGCCCAAGTTTGAGACCTGCGGATCGGAAACGATCGAAAATTTCAGTAAGATCTCGAATATGCCCCTCAAACGTTTCAGAACAGATCAGGACGTCGTCCAAGTAACAAAGGCAAGTTCGGAACTTTAATCCGTGAAGCACTTTATCCATGAGTAATTGGAAAGTATTCGGTGCAGTTTTCAAGCCCATAGGTAAACGCAAGAATTTGTAGGTGCCGAAACACGTGTTAAAAGCTGTGTATTTTGTCGAATCGGGTGATATGCCCATTTGAAAGAATCCCGATGAGAGGTCCACGGAAGTTATGAAGTTTGGTGTAGTTTCAGCAAAAGATTCTGTAAGTTCCAAAAGATTCGGTATGAAATATTTAAAGTCGGTAGTTTGCGAATTAAGGTGACGAAAATCGCAACAAAACCGGAAGTTCTTTGATTCCTTGCGGTCACCATTCGTGCTTCGTTTCGTTACCAGGACAACGGGGCTAGTAATTGGCAGATCTTCTGACTCGCTCACCGGAGCGATTATTCCTTGACTTAGCAAATCATCAAGCTGTTCCCTAAGTATTTCGCGCTTGTACGGCGGCAACCTGTATGGTTTTTGATGTTTCGGAACTGCATTGTGCTTCAAATTAATCTTGTGTTCTACAACAGTAGTAAAGCCTAAATTAGGATTTTCGGGAGTGACAAACAAATCTCTATTATCGTATAAACACTGTCGTAACTCCGCTCTCTGGTTTTCAGTCAAATTATCAGATATATTAAACTGTTTCCCGAATTCCTCAAGATTAACTTCATTTTCGGATTTTTCATTTATCGGCATGTCTTTAGATTCCGGTTTTTCTGAAATGACTACCCTATTTGTGCCTGCTAATTGCATATTTTGAACTGTTGGAATATCGGGTGTTTCCGGTAATTGAACACATGCATAGTCATTAGACAGAGCAGTAAATTCCGCTATGTTTTTGCCTTTCGGTATTGTCATTTTCAGATTACTGGCATTTAGAATTTTAACGGGTACCTTGTGATTATATGGTACACATACCAACGACTTTGCAACCATCATTGCATGATTAAGTGCATATTTGCTATTTGAGCACACTCCTTGCACACCTACTGTAACGTAAGACGGCAGTTTACCGAAAGTTACAAGTTCTGTATTTGGTTCAATTACTAATTTCTTATTTGACTGAATTTGAATCTTTCTTTCATTATATGTAAAATCAGTAAAATCCAATACTATATTATGGTTTTTCAAATATTCAGTTCCCAAAATAAGTGGATGTGATGTTACCGGAAGAATAAATAGTTCGAGAATTTCTTCCTGTTCATTAACAAAAGAATTAATTCTTGTGACTCCAGAAATTCGAATAGTGTCATTATTAGCAAGTCTAATTTCAGGTTCATTTAATTGTTCAAATGAAAGTTTTAAGCTGTCAGAAATTGAGTCATACAAATTTTTCGATATTACATTTATCGAACTGCCCGTGTCTACTAATGCAGCCACTTTTAAGTCATTAAACAAAACTGGGATGTATAAAAATTGATTATTGTGAGATTCGGCACTTAAGGATGCGGCTTTCCCGGTTGACTGTGCCTGTCCCCCGGGGTCCTCGAGTTTCCCGTTCCGATTTTAAGGCATGATGGCGCTGTATGACCTTTTTGCTCACAAATTTGGCATGTGGCGCGTGGTTGCGAGTCACTGTTTCCGTTCCAGTTACAAACTCTCTGAAAATGCCCTAGTCCATTGCATTTCCTGCATTCAGCAGTTTCAAAGCGATTTTGTCTAGAAAATGTCGGATTGCGATCATGAGGCCTAAACTCTGGTTTCTTATCGTTATTTACATTTACTTTTGAGAGTAGAGATGTAAGAGCATTTATTTGTTCACGGAGTTCACGAACTTCAGAACGAGAATCAGAAGCCTGGGCAGAATCGCTAAGTTTAGCTTGTACGAGATCGCTAAGCACTGAAACTTGTTGTTGCAAATCTTTAATGGCTGGATCTTGTGATTTATTCTCGGTCTTTGCACTGGCCGACATTTGTAAATTATTAGCGTTTGTGGGTTTAACTGCGTTTACTGAGT
>JAULBM010299644.1:2923-14935 GCA_032357055.1 Geukensia granosissima
GGAGAAGAACTGCTGCTGCATAAAAAGGAAAATTGGCCATCTACCTCGATCCTCTTCTTGAATAAGACAATATAGGAAGGCTTCACACAAACGAATATGACACAATGATGACTTCACCTTTGATAAAGTCAACTTCCCGTTTATAAGTTATATTTTTGGTATTCGTTGATTGTGTATAAGATAGGAAGTTCAAAATTTTTCCAGTAAGTTAGAATTGGTTTAATGACTTTCGCATGTTTAAGGAGTTCAAATAAACTGCTGGTTGCGCTTTTTAATTTTTCAATTTTCAGAAATGATTTAATCGGAAAGATTGCAAAAAAAGAATGCTGCTTCATGAAAAGGACTGAAGTAAAATATTATCTTTATTATTTTCAGATTGAATATAATTTCGTAGCTAGCTAATTACAATGATAATGCACAAGGTAGTAGATGGTTATCTATTTATGTTTGAAACTGATATTAGATCTTGAAATGAATTGTAGATTGATGATGTTTACACTTTATTTCACATTCTTAATGTACATAATTTTTTCCTTTCTTCATAGATTCCAAATATTGCCGTTATTGGTTCAGGAGGAGGTATGAGGGCTGTAGTTGGGATGTGTGGAGCAATTAAAGCTTTAACGAAACATAAGATATTTGATCGTGTCATGTATATGGCTGGAGTTTCTGGTTCAAGCTGGTGAGAAACTCAATAAATTTATTCAACATACAAGAAATAACCCAAAAATACAATAAAAATGATGACCTATATTTTTTATGTCTTCGGTATTGTAATGTCCTGCATGGATGTTAAAAAATGCCAACATCCACGAATAAACGGTTTCGTTTTTGTTTTATATAGCAAATATGTTATTGTAAGTTAAGTCAGATAGTTTATTTGTCCCAAAATATGCGTGCTTTATGAACTACTCCTTAGAAAACTTGAATGTCAGGAAAATCTTAAACTATATCTTTTGACTTAAATGGGATTGAAATAAATGCATTTTCTGTTTATTAAATTTTTACTTACTGTTTTGATGGCAATAAAAGAATAAAAATAAAATTTTTAATATTGCTACATACATAGCCAAAGCGAACAATTTGAAAAATATTTTCATCGTTTGAAGGAGTTAAGGGTGGTTTCAGTCACTAAAGAGACAATTTACAAACAGGTGTTAAACCGTCCCTTTTGAGGCAAACTATTTTTTAACGAAGTTTTGAATTTTACTTTACAGCACACAAATAGAAATTAATAAAAAAATAGCCACTTCTGTTCTAAATAGATGAATTTAAATTCATTTTGCCACAATATCAGGTGTCACAAGTGGAGCAGAAACTGTTCCGGAGTACTAAAGAAAAATTCTTAAATTTTGATTGATCTTCCTATTTGTGGCCCATAGAGTTTTGATGAAGATTAATCCAAGAAGCGCTTTACACAACTTAAAGTTGGATTTTAAATATTTATTATAAACTATGTAAGATGTGGATCGTGTCTTTCTCGTTTACTTTCCATATTCATTACTTTAAGAAGTCACAAGTCTGGTATTCAAGGAGGACAGTTGATGCTAATAGAAATCGTTTTAGTATGTCAATAACGTCGACCCTAATTTTACCATCCCCTAACACGTTCAATTAGTTTGTAATGAGTGGTATTCATTTTTTATCTAAGAAAACAACTTTGTCAATGTTTAGGAAATTTTGAATCCACTTCCTATTTCAGTTTATTTGAATTCGAGTAATTCCTTTTCTATGTTTTTTTAAAGAGAATTCGAAAATGCCAAAGTTGGCAGACAGAGACAATATTTTCTCAAGACCCGTGATTAGCATACAACGAAACGAAAGACAAACAAATTACACAAAACAGTACATTGAAAACTAAAGCTAGAGTAACCATACACGGTGTGTTCAGGTGCTTTTAACGGGTAAGAAACTTCTGCTCCACTACTGACTGGAAACACACGTCCTAGAGTAGCGTATCAACTGGGAAATAATCCCACTTCCTATGTTTTGGTTTGATGACACGTATTATTTCAAATATATTAATCTAATGAATAATTCTATGCTAGGTGAGCTAGCACTTTGATATTGAAAGGGATTAAAACGAATAAATTTCTTTTTTAACATATAAGGGCAATAGTTTTCGAAAACGTTTTATTTAGGTCCCTTTTGATTTTAACCGTTTTGAATAAACAAAATTATCTCACTTGTGGCAACTACTTATCTGAAATTATTCGAAACAAATGTTTAATATACAGTATAATCAATGTCTGCTATTTTTTACTAGGTTCATATCTACATATTACATTTACATTTTAAACGAAATGACGAAAAATGGGGACAAAGAAATTGACAAATCCGCCCTCCTTGATCAACTTATTTCTAATATTAAAAATGGTCTGAAAAGTGATTCTAGTTGGAGAGTATGCTCCGGTGTTAAGGCGTGTTGCCACAATTGTAGAACTAATGCTGGATATGCAGATTATGTGATCAAAGCATACGGGAGATATGTCAGCGACATCTTGCTACAAAGTGTGAGTTCATTTCAGTTCCGCTGTTTGAATGTTTATATTTTCAAAAATAGCAACGAAGATTTCAGTGTGTTAAAAAAGACAATAAATATAACAATTTTTATAATTTTTGATGAGTACTTGATATTTTAACACATTTTATCAACCTATTGAATGCTTTTGAAACGAGGTATACTCGCAAATAATGTTTAAACTGTGTGCAAATGAAATGTTACAATCTAATAAATTCTATGGCAAACATCATTTAACACAAAATTTTAATGATTGTAGTTTGTTTTTCAGGTCAATAAAGAACGAAAATGGAGTGAATTGCAAAGCCTACGGAAAGATGCTAAATTTCCATTACCCTTATTAGCTGCTCTTCATGTTATGAGAGGAAAAACAATTTCTGAATACAAAGGTACATATATCAAAATAACAAAACTACACAAGTGTATTAATACAAGCTTTTGATCGACTTCTAACCACTATAAATGCTGTAATAAAAATGATAACGGCTAAATTAAGCAAAAAATAATAATGATAATAATAAAGCATGAAGTTTGCATAAAAGCCGCAAAAGACGACTTTATCACGAAAATCTATCAGTGAAGAACTGATTTACAAGTAGTTCATACGAAAACACAAATATATCAAAATAGATTTCATGGAACATTTACCTGATTCCAACCTTGGGTTTCCAAATTTTATCTGCAGTCGTATCTCATTGACAAATTGATGTTCATCTATAATCATTTCGTGATTACTAACAAGTAGAAGAGGAATCCAAACTTATTTCGGATTTAACGTACCGAACGAGTACACAGCTAAATCTAACTTCAACTTGCTGCGCGTCACCTTTTTGCATTTTTAAAATATTTCTTGAACATTAACTAACCCTACAGTTAATAAAGTTTATGACTTACTTTTTTAATGCTAATCTTAAATCGAATGGAAGGTCTATAGATAATACAGTTTGTTTTAAACATCTGAGCTTGCTGATGCACACAATTCCATATAGATATATTGTTCATTTAAGAATCCAAGAGAGTGAGATGTCAAAAAGAATTCCTGTGTAGGTTATTAAAAGTGATTCAAGTAATTTTAAGCACATTTTAATAAAAGATCAAGTAAGTTTCAGAAGAAGTATGAATTATAATGTCTTTTTTCGAAATACGCATTTTTGAGGGTAAAGTTAGCGATTCATTTTTTTCAGCATTAATCGGACAAGTAAATTAATTGACATGCTGACGGCCGATATCATTATCGTGACAAGACGTTGAACATTGGCATCATGAAAACATGTTATACGCCGTACCAAACAGTTATTACACAGAGAATATCAAATAGACTCTTCCATTTGGTTTTCGTTTGTTCATATTTTGCAGATTTAAAATCGGTTAAGGGTTTTAATAACTTACTGTATTTTCGCACGTTAAGCTTCCCTTTCCGTCTTCCTTGGCAAATAATAATAGATATGTTGTGCTTATTTCTTTTTTTTTGATAGACACTGAAGACAGTAATTGTGATCAAAATGTGAATTTACAAAAAAGAAGGTAGATATTTGCCCTGATAAAATGTTAAAACAAACCGTGTTCTTCAGTATAAACCCAAGTTTGACGATATATTAAACTGCTTAATTAGAAGTTTTTCCAGGTTTGGACATCCTACTAACTATAAAATGCATAATCGAAACATTAAGAAATGTTTGAAATGTACCATTTCTAGACTTACAAACCGATTTGTAAAATTTCTGTTGTTATGCAAGGTTATTTTTTTCACAATTCCTAGTGGTCGATTCTATTTTTCAATAAAATCTTTTGTTGAAATAAAACTTACTCCGAATTAAATGCTCCTCTCAGGTAAATAATTCAACTTTGGCAGGTAACAATTCTGCCTTTAAACTTGCTGCCTCTATAATGAGTGCGTCCTTGCAATTTAAATGGGGCCATCAAAGGAAAATTAATAAACGTCAATACATGTATATAGAGTCAACAGATAAAAATGGAAAGATTATTTTAATATTAAACTTAAAGTACTGATAAAGCCGTAGCGGGACCAAAGAAAATATTGCAGTTTTAAATTTCACAAATGAAGAAGGTGCAGTATGGCTAAAACGGATTATTAACGCTTTCTAATACATAAACATGGTTAAATCACACTTACCTGCCAGATTTTCATCGAAACTTAATAATCCAATATCACTAACTTTATACATGAACAAAAGTTTTCACGAGACTTTTTCTATCGTTCTATATAAAAGCACTTTCATCATTGAAATGAAGTTTACCTGCGCTTGTTGTTTAAACACGCGGGTTTTTTTTATGAACTGTGTGGTTTGGACCCGTCCAGTTGTAGTGAACAAATTTACCACATTAAAACAAAATAAGAACATTTTCTGTTATTTGTCGCCTTGTAAGTTGGTTAAAGGATTCAGTACGGTTTTTATTTCATTAAGCATACGTTTTATATGTAATTATACGATACTTTGTTTTATTTGATGTAATTGGTCTTGACTGTTTGTTTTATTGTTTTTACAGGGTCTCGCCACGATATCGCTGAAATACTGCCGACGTGGCGTGAAACAAAAACAATCAATCAATCAATTTATTTCATTAAACAGCTTCGAAACAGAATGTTATGTCTAAAAAAACCTCGCATTTTTAAGTCATAACCTACTATTACTCAGCTGTTTGATTGAAATAAAAACCTACCTTCACCATTTAACCTTTTCATAAATACAATTTAAAATTGCCAAAAAAAAAAAATCATAGGGTCATCGATGTTGTTATGAAGATACACATGATTTTTGACATTTACCCCATATCTTTTCATTTTCATAAGCAGTTATCAAGTATTATTTTAGGACATTTATTAAACACGTTTGTAATGAAAAGAACGGGGCTAAGTGGCGACAGTAACAGCCATTCTGTGAAAAAGGAATATTGCGAACCCAAAACAACTGAAAATACGACCCAAGACATTTCTAACCAACTTATCTATGACAATGAGATGCCAAAATAAAGCAAAATATTTGTATTATCCGACGTTACAAAGTTTCACCGTAAAAAGTATATGATGCGTATAATGACCTCAGGATAAAAATTGTCAAAGGGTCAATAAATAAACATAATTTTCGATCAACTGAAGCATATGTAAAGTACTTTATAACCAGTTACTAAAAATTGACAAAGGGTCTTTGATGGTGGGAAGGCGCGAATGCCAAATTCAATTTTGAAAGACAACTTCCAAATGACCATACAAGCGCACCGTTCGCTATGTATTTGTAGTTGAGGATGATGACGTCAACAGAAAGAACGTAAAAGGTCTTGTGTCCGGAACAGGAAGAGGCCCAAGGATTCATTTTATTCCCTCTTCAGTCGCAATGAACGTAACTGGCCCCGATAATAGAGAAAATTTAGATTTTTCATCCGATTTTGATGGTTTTTTCCAAATGAGTCCTAATGAAAAATGCAACATAGTTAATTAAAGGGGTCAAAATGATCAGTGATCTAGCCATATTACTGTGTCGCACACTTTAATGTGTCCACTGAACACATAACTGTGTTCACTACAGCACATTATTGCGTCCATACTACTGTGTCCAACACTTTAATGTGTCCACTGAACACATTACTGACGGTGTTCACTACGGCACATTATTGTGTCCATAGTACTGTGTCCAAAACATCACTTTGTCCAGCAAAATACTGTGTCTGATGCCAGGCTATTGCATCAAATATCCTAGAGATTCTGATGAGGGCTCATACGTTTCACATGTCGATCTAACGACCCCACCCATTTCGCATAATCCTGCCTATGGGTCTGTTTACTCGCTCTCGATGTACTTAGGAAAGGCTCAGTAGTTTGGAATCTTGAAAAAGCAGGATGATAAAATTCACTTTAAAATATTTTTCTGTAAATTTTAATGAATTATATGCCACGATCCAAAGAGAAGGTTCTAGTTCTAAATGGTTTCTGAGCTTGAATGGATATTTTATTTATAGTTTAGGATTTTCGTAACAAACATGGTATTCCGATTTCAAGTCAAATAACACGCATTTAAACATCGGATACAAATAAAAAGTACATTGAGTAAGAAAATGTCAGTAATAGGTTGATTAATTTTGATAATTGCATTTAAAATTGACATTTGTCATCTCTGTTTACAAGAAAGTTATACACGAAGCAAAATTACGAATATTTAAAAGGTGGATAATTTAAGCGCATTAGCTTTTATCCTAATCATCTTGCTATGAATAAAGGACAACGATTATGTGAATGGCTACAGAGGCATGACATCCTTTTTCCTATCAGCTACACAAACATTCCGTGTAAAAATGACTTCTCTTCAAAATAGTATTTACCACGGTATAGTCCGACTCTGCTATGACTTTTCAAACACTTATTGTCAATTTCCATCCCCCGACAAAAATATGCGCATTATTTGAGGAAACGATAGATCCTGGCCTTGCAGCAGGGGAATGGGCTTGTTGACATTGTTAAAGTTGATAATATATTTAAAAACTGTGCGTTATATGCAAATCTGCAGACATAACATCTTCAGGTAATATAGTAGATGAGGCTCATTTCCTTAATGAAAAATTTCAAAATGACAGAAATGAACTTTTTAATTTGATTATTGATAAAGTTTCAAATTTTTGCACTTTAGATAAAAATCACAAGCTTTTATGGATTCTATATTGTGAAGACAATAAGATCATCAATTATGTGGGTAAATTTATATCTAATATGTGAATAGGCTATACTTTATTGGTAAAAGAAGAAATTGTCCTTTTGTGTATTGTATTGTCATGTATTTCTATCAATCATGATTCTTGTTCTTGTACATGTTATATACTCATTTGTCCCTTGTGGGCCCTTAATTGGAATTAAAATTCTTATTCTTATAAGGGAAAGGAATAGAACGAATATTTCATATTCTGAAAACAAATTAATGGATGAGATGCGACAGAAAAATTGATAATATAAAACATGATATATTTTATGGCTGAATTTTCAACATACATTTTTTTTTTAATTAAGTTGGAGTAAATTTCATTTGGTGAACATTATAGAGGTCTACACAATGCTTTCAACAATAGTGATTGTCACTCCATTTGACGGACCCAAAAGCTTGTAACTGTTAAATGACAGACGAAGAACTAAAAATTTATAAATAAAGCAACGAAAATGAGATAGTTAAAAAATTGGCACGAATACAGTACAATTTCCATGAATCCTGACTTGGGATAGGAGCGTGCAACACTAGCAGCCTATAAAGGCAATGCGTTTGTACTTCTGTTTTTTTATCCTAACGATATTCAAATACGTTACACATATCATCTAAGGAGCCTGGATGCATATTTAAAATGCGAGTGATTTTTTTTAAATTTGCTCTGTTAAAAAGTTTTCCTCAAAATGCAAACTTTCGAAATTAAGTAGAGGCCAAGGCAAAACAACGAAACTGTTGCATTTTACATTGCAAAATTTTAATAATTTGAATTCAAAAGACATTTTTAAGAAAAAAATAATTCTCTGTCCCAGGAATTCACAAGAAATCCTATGAACCAACCACTGAAACAGACTGAAATTAATCATGAATCATGAATGACATTCTTGTGAATTTGTGTCTTTTCACTTGCCCATGATATTCCACAAAACCTTGTGTATTGAAAATTTAACTACTGTAATAAACATTTTCTGTTTAATTCATATGCATGCAAATACATAAGCTGGAACAAATAAAACTATTCATCAACCATGGATAGGTAATCCATTTATAAACTTGAGTTAAGAATAAGTCCCGTTCTGCTCTATCTTGAATTAACGTAAAGCAAATTAAGAACAGATTAACTTTACTTAACACTTAGAATTTACCAAAGCTGGTAATAATATGACTTCTGTACGATTCTTCAAACCTTATGACAATATTGGCTGTGGCTGCTTTCACTAAATAAAAAAAAATTTGGCGCAGCTGAAATAATAATGCTTTTTTACAGTTCTAGGTTGCATATTTATCTGGATGAAATCTCATATCTGAGAAATGGAGAAAATCTTTGCAATTTATGTCACAGTTATCAACACCATAATAAAATCAACGAATTAAATCCAAAATGAAACGTGTTTGTATTTAAATACTAAGTATTACTGTCTGATAAATTCTATGTTCTGGGCATATAACTGTTGTAAGTGCAAAATTATAAATGTGGGTTTATTTGTAAATTAATTTTTTTTTTCGGACAGAGATCATCATTACTGTCATGTTCCTAGGAACCTACATCTGGTGACCGTTTTACAAACCATTCGTAAGAAGTTACCAACGTTTCTAGAGATGTACAGCATGTCAGCACTTTAAGGTACAGAAGGATCTCAACCTAGTTTACACTTAACACAAGTCACCGATCATTGGACTTTCAGGAGGGCCTACCCAGTTTATTTTTTCAACCATAAAGAGAGAATTTTCTCCTTAAAGAATAAATTCTACAAGAAAATTTTGCCAGCCAAATTATTTTTTTCAAAGGGGAGTGAATGTCTGGCAAATTTTTTTTTACAGAATCCACAGAATTTACGTGTGAAAATGACATGAAAAAAATTTCTCATGGATTTCGTGTGTATTTTTCGTGTCAATATGACATGAAAAATGTTTCACATGTAATTCATATGTAATTTATGTAAAAAATGATACGAAAATTTTTACGCATAAAATTCATGCGTGGCACATTTAGCTGTGTAAACCTTTACCAAATTCAGGCCTGAACTTACACGTGCCATATGCAATAGCGTAACCTTAAGTCAATGAAGCCGGATGTGCGTGCATGTTTACTTACCTGCATAACAGTACAGACGTCTTCAACACAGAAACCATTAACAATGTCATTGCAAAGTTGTCTTCCTAGGTGCAGTTGTTTTGGATACCAGAATAAATAGGTAATCTCTTAGTCAATTTTATCTTCTCATTTTAATAATATCAAATGTCTTAAATGTTATGGGTCACAACATTAAATCTACTCTGTAAAAAAATCATTATGGAAAACCTGAAAAAGAATTACGACCGACAACGTAACAAAGGAATTTGGAAATCATTTAAAACCAACACCTTTACTTGTCGCACAATATGTGGCAATTTTTTTATCACTATGGAAACCACAGTCGCTTGAAATTTTATCATTAAATTATAAGAGCAGCAAAATATACTCAATAGTTAAGCTGCATCAGATAAAAGGAAGAAGTGGAGAAAAAATGTTGACCCCGAGGCCAGGTGGGTTATAGAAATAAGCCGTTCGGTTTCTTCACCAGCAGGTAAAAACCCTGCTAAAAGGGCATTCGTTGGTGGGGTGGAATGAACAAAAACTCGTCCACCCCGAAAGAATCGGGGTAAAGAAATAGGTTACTCGGTTTCTCCGCTAGGGGTAGAACTCTTCCTATAGGAACGTCCTTTGCTTGTGCGGAATGTATAAATTCTCAACCAACACCATTTGGAAGTGACATAAAACAGTCGGTCCTGTGATGGGGGAATGCCAAGCTCGTCGAAGCACGTTTTAGAACCCTTGCAACCTCTCGTAATGAGTGTATATTGGTGGCCCGTTACTGAGGCTAATTTTACCGCTCTTACCCAAACAGTCCCAATTTGGCTCCCCGTGGCTAGAAAGTATCCAGGCCCTGATCCCCAGCCTACCCCATTTATGGTTCATTGTTTGATAACTTGTTCTCGTCCTGAACCACCGCCTCATTGGTGTAATGGTTAAGGTGCTCGCCTCGAGTGAGGAAGGTCGTGGGTTCGATCCCCGGCCAGGTCAAACCAAATACTTTAAAATTGGTATTTGCTGCTTCTCCGCTTAGCACGCAGCATTAAGGATTAAGAGCAAAGACTGGTCGGCCCAGAGTAAGAATAATGTGTCTGGGTAAAGTGGCATGTCTTCCTGGGACTGTTGCTTTCGTGAGCTAGCACGTTAAAAATCCGGCTCAGCGTGTCGGTCTAGTAAAAAGTAGGGTTCATCATCATCATTCATTAATATGTTCTCGTCTTGAATATGCATGAAAAACTTGCCACTGGACGTTAAGCAACATTCATTCAATCAATCAATCGTCCTGAACATGCATGAAATATTTGCCGCTAGACATTAAGCAACAATCAATCAATAAAAACGTTATGAGACATCTAAAATAAGATGTATTTAAAAGAAAAAAATATGGAATGCCAGAAAGACTCGACCCACACCCCAAACTCGTTTATAATGAATTTTTAAATTTAACTGCATGCAAAGCTCTTCAAGTTCTAAATTTATGTAATTATGCATAAATTTTTTATCCGACAGTTCTCATATATAGAAATGTTGTTTTTTCATTGACAAAAATCAAGCGATTGTTGTGGTGGAAGCACTTTTTAAAGACATTGTAAGGCATGTTTATGCAATGTCAAGCTGTTTCACAGAAGTTGAAATATGATTTACTGACCGGTAGTGGACAGCAGACATAAAGTGCTGACAATATCTCACAAGATTCTTTGATGCACACAATAGCAGCTACCATCAAGTTGGAAATTACATTTTTCCCTTTAAATTTGAAATTAGTTGTCTAAATTGCAAGACTGGTCTATCGACTAATAAATTTTTCCCATATTTGTACAACATTGGTAAACCTGTATTTTGAAACCACTGGGTCGATGCAACTGCTGTTGGACCAGATACCCGAGGACATTCACTTTCCCGCGGTTTCCACATTGTCCGACACTAATTTTACCCTTATTGTTTTACAAGAATTTCCATACCAATTTAAATTCTAAAACCCTGAAATTATGGAGGAGACTTCATTCCCTGTATTGGACCTGTGTGTAATATACCTGGGACTAAAATTGTGTTCTTTAATCCCAGAATATACTAACTAATATTACTCACAGATTGCACATGGTAGATGTCCTTTTAGTCGGATTTGGACGCATATTTCGGTTTGTTTTGGAAACGAGTACCTCTTTTAATGCTGCTGATAAGAAGTTACTCTTTGAAACAAGAGTGCAGCAAAATCAAATTTCCCATATTTAAAAAACATTGGTAAACCTGTATTTCATAGTATTAAGATTTTATGTAACTTGATTTGTACCTTATTACACTCCACCCCTGCAAACAAGCTGTTTTTTATCGGGTGGGTGGGGGGTATATTCCCTGAAAACAAGTAGGAAGACGTGTAGGAAACATCCATGTAGCAGTTGTCTGTCCACTAATCTTTTAAGCGCAACCCTAAGTGGCTTTAAATGAAACTTTATATGAAGTAAAGGCACCTTATAGAAACACTAGCGATTGCTGGAAGCTGTATATAAGGGGAGATAATTATCGGTAAGCTGGAATGGACTTAAACAATGTTTCCAAACCAAGTCATTCATGCGTTAAATATAGGTCAAATTCAGCATCTGAAGCATGCATTGGAGTTGTTATCCCTAGATGAAGATATATAAAAAGAATTCGAAGATACCAAAGGGGCAGACAGAAATCGTTAAGTCGAGGACAAACAAGACCATGGCCAACAA
>JAULBM010299655.1:0-14351 GCA_032357055.1 Geukensia granosissima
TAACATGTGTGGGATATGAGTGCATGAATGTGTGTGTATAAATATAAACTCTCTACTGTTCTTAGTTGCGATTTTTGTATAGACATTTATTTTTGTTCTGTTCCCTTATACGACAAATAAGGGAAAAAACGAAAAATATATAACCACTTTCTTAAGATTCCCCTTCTTATTGTATATCAGTAATTGGAAAAAAGGTAACTATATTGTAACTGGAGAGTCAATAGCACAAAAATCTATAAGACAATTGTATTTCTGTCAGTATTCAATAACTGTTTATACCAATAGCTAAATAAAATTAAAAAAGTAACAAAATAACACTATGGTTGCGAAGTGTCTTAAATACTTCGTGTGGGTACTTAAGAAGGAAACTTGCCATTCCTCAAATAACCAAGTCATGAATTCAAAATAGATTTAAATGAGAAACCAATGCAATACTTCCACAGATAAGCTTAAGGCCCCTGCTGATATATTTAAGGCTCTACCATGCATTGGTAACCTTAACTACATTAACAACCGTTCCCTTTTATCCAGTAAGTGTATTGCTACTAAACTTTCTGCCCTTTTGACAAGCCTCTATGTAAATAGAAAAGATTCATATGCATAACTATAACAAAGGTTACGAAACATATTGGTATAAACTATGTTTAGAGTGTTAAAAAAATCGGAAATCCTTTTGAAACTATTGAAATAATTTCTCTATTTTCAAATCTGATTTAATGGTGTTTCGATAAACCAAATCATAAATACATTTGCTGTAGTAGAGAAAAGGCAGTTTTCTCTGACGTAAAAAAGAAAAAAAAAAGAAAAAAAAGACAAACGATTTACTTACTTTACCTGTGAAGACATGTTTCTTTCTCGATAACACTTTTATCCGTTTCGGTAAAAATATTTAAAAAACAGGTTGCACAAGGATCCTTCTAGATCTGACTTAACAATCAACTTTAACAATACTTATAGCTATCTTGATATTTTTTAACTATTCTGTTGTTGTTTTACAAATGCACTGCCTATTATTTTCAAAGGAATTAATCTTGTTTAACATTTTTAAAGCCAATGCCAAAAACCTCAATTGCCTATTTCTGGACTAAGATGTATATGTGTCTCAATGGTAATTTCCACCAAAACTAACGACAAGGGAGACGATTTCTCATTCCAATTATTAATTTCCACTGCCTTGACGGGGATAGCCACTATATATAAATCTCAGCTTGTTCGTTATACCCGTGTTTAAGTTACGTTTCAGATTTTACTGAATGTAATCTCTGTATAAATGAAAAATTATTAGGTCAAGGATTTCGCTACCACGAAAAATGTTAACATTAACTAGATTTTATTTTTATAAATACAAATATATGGTATCAAAATTTTAATGTACTCGCAATTATTCTTATAAAACACGGGATATCACGAAGTTTTACGGAAATGGGGTAAATACACCTCGAAAGTTTAAACTTAATCCACATTGTCTTTAAATTGGTCTTAATATGAAAATGAGATGATATGTGATAAGTTTCAGAGAAAGTGCACTCCAACCAAGGGAAAAGCAAGGGAATGTCAAATCTAGAGGTTCCCAAAGGGAATTCAACAAGAGTGGAATACTTCATTGACATTGTGAGGTTTTCTGCGAGTAAAATTAAAACTCTTAATAATAAATCAAATATTAGCACATATATATTCCAGTCAAAATTTTCAAATTTATTTATATTTATTTTGATTGTAATTGTCCAGGATAATCTTTTCGCAGAAAAATATTTGTATTTTCGATGAGATGCAGTAATTGATAAAGATTTTTGGACACACAAAGGCCAAAGACCACAAGAACGAATTCTGTTCTGTGCACCGCACCCGATGTGGAGTCCTTTGTGTCTAATAAGTTTGAAATTAGGATATCAAAATCGGGAGTGTCAACTCGCATAATATCCAAATAAAATCGCACAAATTGCTATATATACAAAGAGTTTTACTAGATTTCATGAAGGGTAATCATTAACTGTCCTGCGTGCAATCCTTTAACTAAAATTAGGGTTATTTCATTATTGCGACCACATAATTTAGGAAGGGACGATTTTAACTTTGATAATTTCTTTTGGGCTCTATCATTAGAAATGAGGACACAAATAATAAGATTAAAGTAGAACAGAATACATGTCTGTTTAGTTCTTTATCAGTGTTACTTGTTTAATCTAAATTGTCTAAGTAAGTTGTAATCCTTTATTTAAAAGAGACACATGAAGACAAACATTACATTTCAGCCTTCTGAATAACTTATTTTGCGTTTTGTGATTTAAGTTATTAGGTCACTATACATTATTATTTTCTGTTTCGATTTCCTTGTTGTTGTTGCCATGTACAATGTATTTATGCTGATACAAGTTCAAACGTAATTTGGTTTTCTCTTGCCAACATAATAATTTCAATTGCTGCTGCCTTTTAAACATTCAGTTTCGTACAAAATAAACTTCGTAACATCTCACATGTTGAACAAATTTACTCTTTATTTTACAACTTGGATTCCGATGATACCAGAATATCCTAAAACCTTCCTCATATAGAAGTCGTAAGATTCGTAAACGTTCTTGTGTTCCAGTTAAATGAAATTCAATATATAACTGGTTGACGTTTGAGAGAGCTCCACTCCCGACCATATCTGGTAACGCCAGCCACTCTGCTTCTTCAATATCCATCTTGATAATATCAATTACTTTCTACAAAAACAAGACAAAATAAATATTGGCAAACATTCTCTTTCCATTTCGGCAACTGAATTTAATGGCAATTTAAGACGACGATGTCCGACAAAGTAGAGACACGTCTTTATTATTGATGCGTTAAGCAAAGTCTGTTCGTACAGATGTCAATTGTAATATAGTTTTATTTAAATAAAACTTGATTAAAAAGCAATATTGAAAACTAAAAATGTCATATTTCACAGTCCACCATATCTAACGATATACAATCATATAGTTCTTAAAAGGAATTAATGTAAAAGGGTTTTATATGCTTCCCTGCTCAAAGATCTGTTATTTATGGATATTTAGCAATACAAATCAGAGTTACTTCACTGACTTACAAAATGTTTAAGAGAAACATTTCCCGATCTTTCGATGATTTATTTACTTCTATTTACTCTATAAATACACGTGTTCTGATTATAATACTAGTATATTAATCTTCGGCTTTGTTATAAGAGTTTGTATTGAGAGCTGATATAGTAGAATAAAATATGCAGTTCTCTACAATTTCGACACAGTACTCATAGGAAATTAAGATAATAGAAATGCCATTTATAAAAAAGAAAATTATCAATGACCGAAAGTATGGAATAAATCATCAATATTTTATGACATGACTATTTTTTTTTAAATTTCGAAACTGCATATTTTAGAAGTATCATTAGAATATTTACACTTACTGAAGTATGATTTAATTTTTTTCTTATTTCCTTTAAGGTCGTCATTTTCCATTTAAGTTTTGGATCAACAAAATCTCTTTTGTCCAAAAGTCCAAGATCATGAAACCATACATTGTAACTCCTTTTACAGTCAGCTATATGCATACTGAAAAAGAACCCAATATAGTATTAAATATTTACCCACCGACTTATAGACAATATTTCTGCATAATCGGTATGTTTTGTTTAAAATAGTGAGACAGTCGTTATCTGTTGTTTTTATTTTAAACGTTTGCGTTGTATCAAAATTGGATGTATATGTAATCATCTTATGAAACATGTGCTATCACATCCAACTTGAAACAGAAACGTGGTAAATAAAACTTTGAAATTTAAACGAAATATACATGGTCATAAAATTCACCTTTACAAACTTATCCGTAATGTATATCATCACAACATTTTTATTGGCTTTGATCTTTAAATATGGTTTAAATTGGTACAAATATTTACTTTCTTGTTAATAGCTTAATACGAAACTAAACACATTTTATTTGTTAATAGTCATTTTGACAGCAATTCTGCAAGTTCTTCTTTAAGTACATTAGAACTTTTGTGAATGAAGTATAAAATTATGCTCTTTTATACACCTTGGAAATAATGATTGCCATATTTTTAGAACCAAATTCTATTTTGCATATATTTTAAAGATCCAACTGGCCTATGCTAAAAGTATACTTTAGTATTGGTACAAATTCAAAGGCAAACAAAAACGTAGCAGAGAGTTATCTTACTACATTTAAAATTTTGTTTTCTCCTCAGTTTTCTAAAAAAAGTTTGCATGGAAGGATATGTTTTTCATTTGGAAATGAATCTTTAAAAAAATATTATTCTAAGCAAAAATGACCAAATTACACTTTATATTTTTACACAGGTATTTCTGTTTGTAAAGTTAAATTGAGAATTTGAAGATATGTTGTCAATTCAAGAGAGACTGCACTCCAGTCACGAGGAAAACAGCAAATTTTCAAGAGGTGTTTACGAGGCCTTCAACACAGGTGGAATACAACCATTGTTGACAGCTCCTAATCTCCCCATATCAAAAATCGGGTTTATATTAAACACAAAACAAACCGCATTTCATGACATGAGACAAGCATATAAGGCCTTTGGTTAAGTTGATGTAGTGATTAGGTTTAACCACCCGCACCCCAACGATTTATTCTTCGGACAATAATCAAAGAAAGCAGAAGCAGTAAGCGATGAAATACAAAAAAAAAAAAAAAACAGAAAGTCACCCATGTTATGATTAGCTCAATGTAATGTTGTAGATTAATTCATCTACACCTGTACATTTTTGGGGGGTCGTTAATGGAGATTATATTTCAAAGGGAATTCATGATATGGCCATTTATTTCTAAAGAGACCAGAATATAAACCACTCACACTCTACCTAATCTATATAATGCAAAAATGAATTCAGCACGAGGGCAGTCACCATTTAAATATAAGACTTCTCCATATCAAGCTTTTTGTTGAAAAAATGTTCCCCATTTCATTTTACCTCAAATTATTTGAATTGGTTTTACGATGTACATATTGTTGGCATCAACAGTGTTTTAGTCTGAAGGTACACTGTCAACATCACAATTATGTAATTATAGATTCTTGGTTAAAGACAACCAAGCGTAGGTCTTTCTACACTTTAAATATACGTTTTTTGGTTTAAACATAATGAATTATAATGTTGCTTAGAACTTTAATGCTGTTACTATGGACTTAAACCCTATTTAAATAACTTTATCTGCTTAACATCAAACTTATTTTCTATATCAATATAGCTTAGGGTAGATTTTAAAGCAATTGGTGCTAAATAGTGGTGTCTTAGAATTTAAGCAGGTTGTTTATGGCAAAACTAAGGGCTTAATGGTGGTTAATAGCAACCATGACATTGAACTTTGCTGAACATTCAAAGTTTTTTTCTATATCTTATTTGTTTTGAAAAAAATAAAGTCAAACATAATTACAAAAAGTGGATGCTACGGAGTTTTGCAGCTTTCTAAGGTTTAAAAGTATAATTATAACTTTTAAAATGTCGTTCATATGTTACTCATAACCTTTCCTGTTCAAAAACATATGAAACCAAGACCTGTGACCTGGATTTCATTTTATGCTCTTTTGAAAATTTTTACAATTCGCAGTTTCTTGTCATCTGTTATGGTTTTTCAGGTATTGTCACAAAACGTTATTTTGCACCCAAAAGTGTGGTTAATGGACCATAGGTGTATAATGCTTGGTCTAATATGATTAGTCGTATATATAATTTTGATCTGTAAATTCATGACCTGTTATCCGCCATCTATTACGGTTTCCAGGATAATCTAATAACAAGCAGAAATGGCCCTTATGACCTTAGCCTTGACATAGTTCAACTTATCATAGTGGTTCTAAGCTGTTTGATGAAAGGCCCAGGTTTTCAAAAGGGAATTACTAATAGAAAATGTCGTGAGCTATCTCTTATGGTTTCTAAGATAATCTAGTAACAAGCAAAAATGGCCCGTATGACCTTAACCTTGACATATTTCAACATATCATAGTGGTCGTAAGCTGTTTGATGAAAGGCACAGGTCTGTAGGACTATGACGGTTTAAAGACAAAAATCCAGTTTACGGTTATCCAGTGTTGGTTTTCAAGTGGGAATTACTAAATATAAATATAAAATGTCATCGAATCATTTGGACCGAAAGGTAACAATGTTGTCGCCGTATTCTGAACATTGTCCTCATTACATTTGGTGAGCTATTCCATACGGTTTTTGAGATGGAGTGGAAACACGATTTTTAGTCGTTGAGGGGATAAGTGTTCAATGAAAAGTTTCGACTGGAAACCGCAAACATATAGCCAATATACGCGCTTTGACAAAAGTAATGATTTTTTTTTTAATTTTGTCAAAGTAATTTTCTTCCTAAAGAAAAACCAAATTGGATAGTACACAAATGACTTCAGGGTTTTATGAGACATTAATGATTTGCAGAAAAATAACTTTTTCTTATTAATTAATACGCTTGAGCCTTTGCAGTGTTTTTTTTAACAAAAATCTCTCTCTTGGAACATAAAAGGAACTTTTGACTTTTCCGCACTATATACCTAAATACCATATGCACTGTTTTAATCATGACTAAAAGTTCTGACTCATAATCTCTTTCTCAAAAGGAACAAAGATATATTATACAAATACTAGTTGCCAGTAGGACCAACACTTCTTTGGTCAATGGAACACAAAATCAAACAAAACTATACAGAATAGGATATTTCAAAAATGTTAGATTTCCTAATTGACATAAATATTTTTCCAGGTTGGTGGATGAGTTTTCCATCAGACTCATGAAATTTCAATAGGAACTGAGTGTTCTCATCTCTTTTCCGATCCATGTCTTCACTTGTTATAGGAAGACTTTCTTCAAGAGCTGTCACAGAATAAAAGGAAGAATGTTAACCCAAACCTTTTCATGCAGCTTCCTTTGTAAAGATGATATTCTCTCGCTGAACAATGCAAGATTTTGTGATTATCTTCACCTTATCTAACAAAGTGAGCTTGAAATTAAAGACACAACGTATGCTTCAAACCTTAAATTAGACAATTAAGGAAGGCTTCACACAAAGGCATATAACAAACGTGATTACTTCAACTTTCCAAATGTCAACTTTCCATATTTGCAGAAACATTCCAGTTGCTGTGGCTCATGATGTATAAATCTCTTAGTTTTTATTTTTTTAAGATCATGTGTCCAATACATGATTTTTTGGTTATTTAAAGTAAATAAAGTAAATTGATTGTATTATGAACTTTTGGCATATTGTCGATAAATGCCATATTTTTATACAAGTTTCAAATTCTATGTTCCTTTTAAACGAATTAAAAAAATTAAAATACATTTCAGTTCGCATACATAGATTATACATTGCAGCGGACGACTTATTTTTTCTAAAACAGCATAAAAAAACTGATTGACAAATTCTTAATCCTAATACGTCCATAGGAAAAACGTCAATTTTGATTTTTTTTCAGTCATTTCTTTACCTAGAGCACCTTGAAAAACATTTCTGATGTACACATTTTCTTTTTGTTATCAATTCAATTTGTTAATGTAAATAATTATTCTCAATTAAGACTGCAAATATCTGCCGAATTTTCAGCGCAGTTCCATATAATTGCGCAAAAGTTGTTGTTTATGTCAAGCAACTACTTGGTACTGTTCTGTCCAACAAATCATCCCGGTTTTCAGTAATTCTAGATAATTGTTGAACTTGTTTATGTCCTGAATATGCATAAACTATTTGCCAGTGGAAGTTAAGCGACCAACATTCAATCAGTTACATTGGTACAGAACTTTGTAATTGTATACATTAACTGCAAATGTTGAAAGCAGCTAACGACAGTCATCAACAGTCCAGTAAAATATTTATAAATATTGTGTGCGTCTTTTACGGAGTATATATTTGTCAGTTTATACGCTTCTCAAGGGCTTGTGCATTGTATCGGAATTTTATTGATAGATGATTTTTAGCTGAGAAGAAAGCCACTCAACCAAAAAGTGTTTTAGGGAAAGGTTAGAGTCATCACTCAGGAAGTTTTCCGTTCGATATCATGATTTAGTTCACCAGTAGAGAACTTTGTAAATAAATAGATTAACTGCAAATGATGAAAGCAGCAATCGATACTCAACTTAAATTCAGTTAAATGTAAAAAATATTGTGAGCGTCGGACGGAGTTTTTTCTCTTTTATACGCTGCTCAAGGGCTTGTGCATTCTATCGGAATTTTATTGATAGAAGATTTTTAGCTGACAGGAAGGCTGCTGAACTTAATTTCGCAGGGAAAGATAAGACTCATCATACCATAAGTTTTTCGGTTGCCATCATAATTTGATTGTTCGGTACGATATATCCATTCCACACATGACAGAATATCTTTCCACTCTGGTGAATAAATATCCGTTCCTATACATGACTAACATTATGTTTGTCTTCGTTTCATTTTGTGAGGCCTGTTCTTGCCTGTCTTCCGACTCAACAATTCCTGTATCTTCGAATTTCTTTTTCAGATATTTTCAATAACTGATTGTTAAGGTAAATGTTAAAAAAAATTACTGCTGACCTTTGTAACAGTTTCCAATAGTTAAAACGTGTACAAGTTAGAACTGAAGGTGACTGACAGTGTTGAAAACAACTCTCAGCAGGAATTCAAAAATTCTGAAAAATGGTTGCTTCTCCCACAATTATTCAGAGTTATTTTCACAGTCATCCTAATCGTTCAACAATTAATCTGTAAAACGGCTGAAGTTAGAAAGGACGAACATTAAATTGATTGAACCGTGCTTTCGACACACAATGGATATGTTGCTTCTTGGTTGAAGCCATCGCTCTATAATTTTTAGTGTTGACACCAAATGTCAATATGGTTTATGCGTTCGCAGATAAAAACTGAAGTTGCAGCGTTAATCCAAACAGTAATTTTGCGTTCTCCGCTCAATTAATTTGACCGCAAAAATATCTACCCTTTACCGTGAATGAAATAATACAGGATTGGAAAATTAAAGATAGGCAAGAACTGCACACACTTCTGGACCTCCGGTTTTTACCCTTGATTTTTTTGCTGGTGTCAGCACTGTTCCAAGTTTTATGCTGTGCTTTTTCAAGTTTTTTACGCATATTTGTCATGTTCCGTCATTGTTCGTGGTCCTCATATCTCCGTTTTATCTTCTTTGCATTTTGTTTTGACCCTTCGGTTTTCCTTCTTTTACTTTTTTATAGTTACCTTGGATCAAACGAATGTACTTCACATCCGTACTTTTCTCCAATGGCATCGTCAAATCTAAAATTCCAATTGATCCTGAAAGACAGCAAAATATTATATAATTTATATGATCTTTAGAGCTACCATGACATTATTTTTCAAGCTATTTTCAGTAAAGATTACACTTCAACTTGGGTTAAGTTATGTTTTAAATTAAAAATAAGTGTATAATTGACAGTGACATTTTCCGTGCATCATACTGAGTGAAGTTCAAGTAAATATTTGAATAACAAAACGTCTTATATATATACTCTGATGTTAAAAAAGTTAAATTTTAGATTACAAATATGATCTTTTAAATAAATAGTTGAATTTTTTGTCAATCCTGCGTTTTTGAATTTGAAAAAAAAAAGATTTTTGATTTAAGTAAGTATAATTACAAATCAGTTATAACCTTTAAAATGACACCGCTAAAAAATCCCATAACTTGACAAGTCATGTCGATGTTATTAAGAAAGATATTAACATCTAAAGCCTGCATTTCATTAAGTTGCCAAAAAAGTGTTGAAATTGGATAGAGGTGGATCCAAGAAATAGAATTATTCTTAAATAGTGACTTTTACCCAAACGAATACACTATACAAGGATATCCTGGCCTGTATTTTCTGTCATTGCAAACATCCCATCCTCCATCGCTGATGCCTCCGATTCTTATTATTTCTTTACAAAGGATTTGTGTTGACGTTAAATATCTAAAATGAATGTTACCACTTTTCGATATTACAGAAAGCAAGTCATTTCTTCGAGACCAGGGAAAATAAACGAACAAAATTCCGTAGTTATAAACAATTACATGAACATCTAGTAATCAAAAAAAAAATATGTAACATTTAAGGTCACTCGTTATTGATATTCAAATCTGAAAATGAAGGATGTTTTAATAATTCGTCGCTAAGCAATATTGAATTGAGGATATTTTTGTATTTGTACTGAATTGTCTTACCGATCTGGCTAAAAGATCGTTGATTTTTATATAAATATATAAATTATATAAATAAAAGATAAAACGAAAACTAAAAGAACAAAGGCGTGGAATCAGTAAACATCTTTACAAAAAAGGAGGGGATCAAGAGCTCCAAGAGGGAAATTATCCCCTGTCTTGCATACAACGCCCTTTGTGAAATCATTTAACTGTAATTCGGGTTAACGTCAACCCGAGAAGAGGTCATCTTATTGTCGAATAAGCAGTGAAATATTGCTTGATGAATTTTAATTCTTAAAACGCTAAACATTGTTTAGAGGCAAAATGTGTTTAAAAATCACGTACAAAAGTGTATACAGATAAAAGGAACGGCAATGGGCACGACGGTGGACCCAACATGTGTTACATTAGTTCCATGGTATCTAAAATATATTCCATGTCAAATTAAAACTCAAATACGGTTTGGAAGACCACAGACTCAACAAAGACTGTTTCATACAAGATTATTACTCGGAATTGACCAATAGGGAAATCATGTTTCTAAGATTTACGACGAACGAGATGACTTCAACTTTCCTATTGTAAACGTCCTATATGTAAGTGGCTATTTTCCCGATTTCCCTGTTTACAGGGTTTATATTTCGCAGTTGATTCGATAATCTCGTGCCTATTGTAAGTATCAGAATTTCTAAAAAAAAAAGCACTACTGTTGTCCGCATAAATTTCTAGAACAATTAAATATCTAATCAAGTTTGAAGTCGTCTCTCCTAAAATTATTGTCGGCATCATGACTTTGTTGATCCATATTGTATCAGTGTATCTCAACTAATTATTGACCTGTTACCAGTATTACAATTTTAAGGGGACTTCTTTTCGGATTGAAGTTAACTTGGATTAGATTTTAGGGATTCTACGACGGTGTTTGACACAAGACAGGGCATGCTTACCCTTCTGGAGCACCTGATCCCACTCCTTTTAACAAAACGAGTTTGAATTACAAGCCTTTGTTCCTTGTGAACTCTCACATAGGAATTCTGGTCTAACATATATTAAATGCAACAGGTACGTGTCTTGGACAATGGTTTTCTAATATTGATTTTTTTGTAATATCAAACAGTTTACATTAAAGTTAACTATTTATGAAACAAGACATAGAACAAATACCATTTCTAGATGTTTAAGTAATTTTCAGTTACTTGATTGAGTACTGAGTCAAACGGGCACTATTTCAGTCATATTGAGAACAGGACAAATTAACAAACAATAAACCAATATTGTAAGCAAGGGATCGGTAAGAAAGAGATTTCACACTGCTACTGGAAAAAATACGGGTTGGAATGGGGAGGTGAATTTTACCCTGTAACTGGCCTCCTACTGAAAAATGAAAATGAATTGTTAATAAAGAGTTTTTAACGTGTTTAAGACATGCCATTTCCTTATTATAGGAGCGAATTTATGGTCTTCCTTCGGACCGAATGTGAATTTTTACATCGCTCACAACATTGAGCACCCTTTTTAGAGGGTTAGAGCGTCATGGACGGACCTTTTTTGTAAAAATAGACAAAGACACAACTCTTCAATTTAGTCAAGGAATGACCTCGTAACGGAAGAAAACGGTTGCCTTGATGAAGGTTTTTTCTTTTTCAAAACTATTGTGAGCATCTCGGAAAGGCAGTCAGTAGGTGAAATTTACATGTTTGAGACTCCAAAGATTTCGACAAAAATCAATCCTATCTGCATTATTATAGAGTTAAAACTTCATCATTAAAACTCTAGAGAGTATAATTCCTGAAAATCCTAAACATGGCTGTTTTTACCTTCTCCCTAAAATAATATAATCACTTGCAAATCTTTGTGATCAAGTAGAACTGTAAATTGCTAGACCAACAGACGGGGAGTCGATAAATTCACCGATCGTAAATTCCTTATGATGATTGTGTAATTTCCTGAACAAGGATTCATATTGGATATATGTTTCGTAGACTTTAAATCTAAATATAATGCAAAATATGGATAAAATAGACAAACATAACATAAATATAAGGTAAAATCATGGGTGAGAAGCTCATTATTGCCTGTATGACATGAAATTTATGTCCGAAATTTAAAAGCGAAAGCTGAAATCTTCATTTTTACATGAAAACTTATGTACACGGCTCTAAACGGGGTCAACGACTAACATTTATCTATTTATCCATATTAATGGTTTATAACAGAGAAATCAGTGGATTTTCTAATATGCATATCACTAGTAGTTTTACTGCTTGTATAGATATTCACACGATAGATTTGTAAAGAAAATTATACTTTGACGTTCAATGTCCACGGGTCGTGCTGTAATGTAAAAACAATTAATATAACTAATTTCTTTTTTAATCCTCTCTGTTTAGCAATATACAGTTATACGCCATTATTTGAACATTTTGCTGTATCCGGTAAAGGAAAATTTCGAATATTTGTTTTTTAGTAAATTTAATGACCATCAAGTCGTTTCTGTTAGACAAACAACATTATTCTATACAAAATTTTAATTCGAAAATAAACTGAAAGTAAATACTTTTCAACCATTACTCTATCTGGAAGTTTAGCAACGATGACGTCATAAACGATAACGATTTTCTGTTACCAAGTTACACTCTGATAACAATACATTCACTGTCTGAAGGGTCATGTAAAGGCGGAAAGTTCTGATAGTGTTTAAATTCTATGTTTTATGTGCTGAACTGTGCTATTATGTGGCCTTGTGACGACTTCGTATTTTATCATTTCTTTTGTTTCAAACGGAAAGGGCATATGGTCTTCTTGAAAATTACCCCATATCTTCCTTTTTGTATAATTAGTCTTAATGCGATATCAATTGATGTCAGCTAACAAGAATATTTGGATTTTAATAAATTACAAAGTTGCAAAAGATGAAAACCGCATTTTGAACCCACATTTAGTATCCGAATTTCATAACAGCGCATAATCTTGGTTTGTTATGTAATTTATTACTGAATGCTCGGCAATCTTTAAATCGATACTCTAAAATATATGATAAAGAATACATAATAAACAATGCTAAGAACTTACTTATGATATGTTGATTCAATGGCAGGTCCTCCCATCTTCCGCAGAGTCTCATCATCCGGAATTATTAAGTGGTGCTGTTCAATCTGGTGTTTATTATATGTTTTAAATTTCTTTTTAATATTATTTGCATTTGAAATGAATGAACGTACTGTAACTATATTAGGCATTATCTTGTATTCTCTTAAGATAAAAGTTTTCTTATTAACCGATTAATGCTTAAATGTTAAAAAAATCCTTAAAACATAAGCTAACTTAGAACAGATATTCAATACCTAAATGTTTTGCAAATTGAATGCAATTAAGCTTGTTTACATTTAATAGGGTATAATAGAGTTAGAGTATTGTATTTGAAGATTATTCGATGTACTTAATTTAATTGTCAGCAAGATTCTTTAATGCGCTTCGTAAGCGAAGTCATTGTCTGACTATGACACTGAATGTGATGTGATGCATTTTCAAATACAATAGTAAATAGCTTCTGTTTTGTAAACTGAGTTCGTGGACTCTTAAATGAGTATTTAAAGTTCTCAACCACATATAAAGAAAATATTATTGGCTATCTAAAACATCATTATATATGTACTGCATTATTACATTATGAATTTCAATTTAAGACGGAAAAATCCAAACTCACAATCAACATGAAGTCTAATTTTGTCAAAAACAGAGATTGTTGCCTTTCTTTAAAAAGGGACTTAATTATCGCCCTGCAGTAAAAATAATTGGACCGAATGTCGTGATGTGATCGAAAAATCTTTGTTTGCACATTGCAAAATAGATCTAAAAAATGTCGGATAAATCCTGTAAGAAAGGCCTTGACAAATACAGGAATGAAATATTGGAAATAGTAGACATTCGCATTAAACATTATAAGACGATTTATAATGTTACAAATACTACATCCCATGCTGTTTCCAGAATAAAACGTAAAATTAAAGAACTTTGTAACCGTTTGTGTTCCTGCAGTGGAAACAGCTAATATCGTTGTAGTTGTCTGTCGAAAGTATGTTACAAAGGCCCTCCGCAATGACATTCATAGTCAGAACACTTTCCAAGCTACAAATTTGACAGAACAACAGGTCGTTAATGAAAAACTAAAAAATTACCACC
>JAULBM010299663.1:0-14934 GCA_032357055.1 Geukensia granosissima
TGTTTTATTTGTCATTATTTTTTGTTTTTCGTTTGCCATTTTTTCAATAGATTAGGTATTTAGTCGTGTAATATGAATAATTTCACATTTCTTACTTTTGGGGCGCTTTACACCTCGTAATGGTATGGACTGCGGAATAATAATTAATTACAATTTCTTCAATAGATATAGCTACTGATAAAGAGAGTTTTACAGATAGTATCCAGATCGGTAAGTCAATTAAATGCATAACTAGAATGTGGTATTCATATAATATCATAATAATCTTTGTCTTTTTTGCAAAATTTCTTCCAGGCAGTGTTTATGTAAGATGTTCACGTAAGCTGTTTAGGCGACATCTTACCTTATCAGAATTTAATGACTTTACAAGCAGGTCCCAGTTGTGCAACGCTTTTAATTCATGGTTTAATTTTACATTGTAGCTAAATCATGAGCAAGCCAACCATATTTAACATGGCGTTATATTTAACTCTTGGTTAAATGTATTAAACAATAGGGCCCAGCTGCATTAGTTAAAATGTGGTTAAAAAATCGCGTGCGAATTACTTACGGACGCTACCATAAGCATTGTCATAATTTGTCTTCACCTTTGTTACCCCTCCCTTCCTCTTGTATATCAATGTACTCTTGTGCAAATCGTACATATTTAACGTACCTTCTCCTTAGCCTTTTCGTTGACATATTTTCGATTTACATCATAAGAGTCGGAGGTAAGCAACCTGATATTTGTAAATAATTGATTTTTGTTTTCCTAATTAAAGAAATTTAGCGTTTCCCTTCACATTGATGTTATCTGACCATGTTCAATGATATAGTTTGAAATAAATTCAATCAAAGCAGTTTTGGAAAATCTTTGACATGAATACCAATTGAGTACAATGTACATGTATATATGTATATTTTAGACCCAATGGGTCGATTCCACTACTGATGTACAAGAGGTCTCTGCTGTGTTTCACAGCTTTTTTGTTAGACTTGTCAACTCTAGCGAATTTAAAAAGTATGGTAAATTCTAAAATGCTAAATGAGCATGTAGTCAAGTAGTCATCAGTAGCATTAGAACCAAAACACAGGAAGTCAGAGACCAAAAATGCTACAAGAAGTACTGAAATCCAAAAAATATTTTAAAAAATACGATTCCAAATACGACAGTCTTAACATGAATTAAGTGCAATACTTTTCAAAGGTTGCGTATTTTCAGTAATTTAGAAAAATAAATGCAGTTTATCATGTCGGACAAATCTGATAGTTCAACTAATGAATACCCTCTGGAACTTTCAACGATCATTTAACTGGCTCAGAATAAACCATATTTTGCAACGTAAATTGGAAAACCTTAACAGTTTATTCCACCTGCAGTGCAGATGTGGCATGCACTATGTTTAAGAATCTAAACAAGTATCTCAAAAGCGACAAAAAGGTATTTGCAGCGACCTTCATTGTAAACGAGACCTTTCTTTAAGCCGGTCTCAGCGGTCTCCCGTAAGTACTATGAGAGTAAGAATACAAATTTTGGACGATACCGATAATTATTAATGTGTATTTCTCATGGCGCAGTTCCAAAAGGGCTATTTTTAAAAGCTTCTCCCCTCACCCAGGTGAGAAATTAAACAGAATTAATAAAAAAAAAATGGAATTCTATTATTTACAACCCTTCCTGATGGATCTCCTTAATAACGAGGATAACAACAAACTGAAAGACCTTAGAAAAAATTGTCAATATGTATAGTTTTTCACACAGGTAAATGCCAAGCTGGACATTGTTAATATCGATAGGCGTCTTCAGTAATTTAGTAATTTTAAATCCAAAATTAGTCATTTATTGTTATATGTTCACCATGTTTTTGCATTAGATTAGGTCGATTTTCGTGGTTTATGTATAGTTTAACATGATGTATGTCGGGGCCTTTTACAGCTTGTGTTTTAATAGGGACTCTGGTTCATTGTTGAAGGTCGTAACGGGACCAGTAGAAGTTTAAATTTTACTGTCATTTGGTGGGGGATGTCTCATAGACAATCATGCCTCATCTCCTATCTTTAAATTCCCAGCGAACTATGAATTAAAAAGACCACAGACTCAACAAATTCTGCTTATACCTAGATTTATTCCTCAAAACTGTCTAAATTTTTTTTTAAGGTTTAACGAGCGAGATGACTTTAACTTTCTTATTGTTAACTTTCCATAGTTATGTGGCACTGTTCCTGCTTGCCCCGCCTACGGGGTTTAGATTAAGCAGTTGATTCGATACAATCGTACCTGTTCTTTGCGTGTCTGTCCAAAATCACGACTAGTGGCTAGTGGATTGTTTTCGTACTATTTGTTATTTCACTAACTGTTTCACATCCTTGTTAAAGGTGTGTGGACACATCGAAACATCAAATAGCCCTTGATTGATTGATTGATTGATTGTTGTTTAACATCCAGTGATTATTATTTCATGCGTATTCAGGACGAAAACAAGTTAAACAATAAACCACTATGTAGACGGTGAGCAAGAGACCGGTAAGGGCGGGACTTTTAGACTGCCAATGGAACAATTGCGGGTTAGATAGGGGCGGAAAATTTAGCCTTGTTACTGGCCGGCTACTGACCACTCAAAATGAACTATTACAAGGGGTCTTTAACGTGCTTTAGACGTGGCATTTCCTAAACACGGGGCGTCTTTAACGTCTTCTTCTTTGACGGATTGTGAATTTATACACCCCCAACAATCAGGACGCCCCTTTTAGAGGACTAGTGCCCCCAGTAGTATAGTTACCATTTATTAAAAAGTCGTCTAGTTTTCGAGTTTATTGTCCCCACATAACACACGGCTGGAATTAGCTTGAAATTAAAGCATCATATTAGTTCTTTAATTTTAGGCCTGTCGTATGAAATTCGTATGGTCACAATAATGGAAAAATCGTCTTTTTGTCGCATACCCTCTAGACACCGTTATACGTTATGCGCGAATTTGGATATAGTTTGCAGATAATATTATTACAAAAATTCCGAAACACATTATATTTCGTTTGTTCATATATTTCAGTTTTCTATTGTTTATTATTTTGTCAATTCGTTTGGCTGGTAATAAAGGTACAGTAATTTCTGAATCACTGAAGGACGGACTTCAAATATCCGTATAGTCTGGCATAATTCAATGGTCCCGTTAAACTTACACCATCAAGCCAAAAAGAAGGCGATAAAACATGTATTATTTGTCAACGAAATACAACATAATCTCCTAGTAAGCTTACAAGCAAATTAAGGTAGAGAAATTGTTTTGCTGTGCTGAAGATTAGAAAAGATGAGATATTTTATCAATGGCCGTCCATGTCATATTTGAGCTGCTTTTAGAGCGCTATTTTTCCAACGCATTAATTACAAAAGCAGCGCGTTAGTTGAGACAATTAACGCCTTACTTTAAGAAAGAATTAAGAAAGAAACGCGTTTACTTTAAAAAAAAAGCAGCGCTACTTTTTACATTATACACATAGCAGGTTACTTTGATAATGATTTGATTGGTTCCTTTTGAAAAATGAATCGAATATTGCAACGCGGTGCTTTTGACAAGTCATGCGTAACTAAATCATTTGTTAGTTTTTTCATGTAATGCAACAAATATCGCGCTACTTCTAAACTGTAACGCGTTAGTTCTTAGTAAACTGTAACGCGTTAGTTCCTACAAGTAAGGCGGTACTTGTCAAAACCAACGCGCTACTTATTAAAATTAACGATAATGCTGCAGATTCGTATTGTGACCAGCTAAATGCTGACAATCCATCTTCCTCAAATACCTCCCTCAGTTCCCAAATTTGTCAAGTTTTACCATCATAGACAGTTTTACTTCCTTTGCTATATTCGGGATAGGAAAAAAATTATATTTAAAGAGGGTGGTACATGGGGTGTTCCCGCGCACGATCGTACGAGAAAAATAATGTCATTTAACGAGGAACGAAAAAGTAGAATTTGGATTACACTTTGCAATTTGATCACGATACTCGAAACACGACATATAATGACCCTCTAGCACGACAACACATGAAACAAAAAGCGGTAAAAACGTTTCACGAAAATAAACTTCTAGAATTGTTACAGCTTGCTGATGGTGATGTTAATGATTCAGTTACTGCAGGAAGAAAGTTTACTACACAATGGTGCGACCGAAATGGGAAAAATAAAAGCGCACACACTGACCTATGCATAAAACTATGCGTAAAATTTGCAACACGTACACATTCTTGTCTAGCCAAGCTCGCTCAAAGCGAGTCTACATTGCATCAGCATATCTTTAGAGCGGCGTTGCATTTGGATGACATCTCGCATTGCTGAACATCCCCCAATCTCCAATTTCTGTTGGTTGAATTGAACAGGATTGTTTAAAACCAGTTAATATTGATGTGCAGATTACTTGCAAGATCTTGTTTGTGCATACAAAAGAAGGTATGTCGTAAATTAGCAGATTAAACATACGGCCCACCGTGCCGGTCTAGTACAAAGCTCGGTTCATTCTTCATCACTCATCATTAATATGTTCTTGTCCTGAATAAGAATGAAATATTTTTCACTTGACTTTAAATACAATTCAATCAATCAACCATTCAAAAGTTTTCGTGAGATTTGAACAAAATTTGCCATGCACCCATATTTGTAGATGTCAGGCAATTGATCTTTGCTACAATGCTAACATCCATCGTTCACTTATTGGGAAGAATGGGATGATGAGTAAGTAAGTTTAGAGGTAACTTTGCTAACATATATTGGATTACGTTGTATAAAGCACGCTCACTCAGGTACAAGATTTGGTTGCAAAATTAAGATATTCACCTTATAAATTATCTTTCATGACTTTCAATGCAACATTTACAGAGGAAGTTCTGTTTTTACAATGGCAGTATGTGTATAATGTCCATAACGGAAAATGCGCATGTTTCACTTGCATGAAATATTGGACTTTTGGTGTCACTGGGCCTCATATTAGACTTTAAAAACAATTTGGACATATAGTTAATTACAAAATCACATTTTAATAAAAATATTTCCGATTTTGAAAGGTCAAGGTCATACATGAAATGTGTGTGTATCAAATTATGAAATCTCAGGGTCCCGTTTTTAACGTCAATTTTAACGTCAATTTCGGTAATTGCTCACTAAAATGTTAATGAAATAAACATCATTAGGATTGGAAAAAATAGTATTAAAGCTTAAAAGTAAATTTTATTAAACCGAAAGGAAACAGCAACTTTCCGTAATTCTAATTTTTCCTACAAAATTGAGTGTTGACCTTTGATCCCAATTTTACACAACTGTGACCATGTCTCATTCTTACGACAGGTCTATTTTGATAGTATAAGGTCTCGTCTTTCCGTTGATATATAATTTTGGTGTGTGTTAAGTGGGGACATTTAAAGTAAAAAATTTGATCTCCGGTTCCTTCACTATAAACTGTATGTATTACTTTCGGACAACTTATGACAGATTTTGTTAGATTTCTTTGCACGTGTATATCTGTAATATGTTAACCTTACCCTGCATCTGTGTGCTTCAACGCACATATGTAGTGTCGTCGACATCTAGCAAAGAATACCGCTCAAACCGGTGCTAGGGGCCGTCTTGAACTTGCAGTGAGGTGTGAGTTTTTACTCCGTGTTGAAGGCCTCACGGTGAATTTGAGATGAAGAACAGCAGTCAAAGCGCCGTGCCTTTGCTTTGAATTTACTTGTATATATACTGTATGAGATTTTCGTATCATGAATATTTACACCGCATCCCCCTTTTTCTTTTATATTTCATCAAAACCACACTGAAATCGTTTGTGACTTAATATGTTTGGAAAATGTTTTGTTACATGATACGTTTTAGGACTCTGTCATAGATCTAGAAAATAAATAAGTTTTTAGTTAATTGTAGGTTTTAAGTCGTCTGGTAAAACTTAGCACTTGGATTGATTTTCTTGAAAAGGCAAATAAATGCAACTGCGTTGTTTAAATAAATCTTTGGTTAGCCATATTATGCATCTGTTTAATGTAAGAAGGGTGTATAATGATATGACACAGCCTTTGTATGTAAAGCGACTTTTAGTACAATTACTGATATTTAATTGAAAATCGTTGTTAATTCATAAGGTTTAACATTGTGAATTTTCGCTTTTAACTTATTTTTAATCAATATATGAGATCCAACTTTCAACATTAAATACAATAGGTGAAACCCGACTCTACATTTATAACTTGATGTTTGTAAATATTACTGAAATACCTTAAACTTCGGTCCTTATCACCCCTTATAGTAACAATTAATCCAATTTGTTTAATAATTGTGATGATAACATGGTGAACATGGTACCACTTATGAAGTCCTGTTTGTAAATAATTTTATTTGAATTTCTAATGTCTCTATTCTCTGTGGTTTTCTAGCGATTTTAATGTAGGACAAGTACAATGTTAGAAAACCGGTTGACAAGTTTATAGAATGGGCATTCCAAATCCAAGGGAATGCAACAATGGCAACAAGTAACACAAAAGTCAGAACACGAAAAAATGAAAAGAGAAGATGAGAAACTGACATGCACAACAAAACCCACTCAATAAAGTTCTGTGGAAATAGGTTTCTGTCTGATCGCACTGATTATCCTGCTGGAGAACCGCACAAATCTTCTCCGACGAGAAACACCAATTTAATCTCTGAAATTAATATTGTATAATATCAGTCAACACATGATTACAAACTATATATGAGGGTTTGACGAGACGAGTTCAACTTATAGAAGCAACCAATCGATTAGCGATTCAGCACTTTCGTACGCAAAACAAACGCTCCAAGGTAATGCATGAATTTGCGATGAATGAACGATGCTGCCGAAAATTAAACGTGCAAAACTATCAGAAGTTTTCAAAGCAACGAACAGCACAACAAGTCGCACCAAACAACGACCGACAACATACTAAAACAGAGGAAACGTACATTGAAGAACCGCTGAGAAACAAGTTATGTCATGTGTCATTGCTTGGTAAGAGAAACTTAAAATCAAGATAACAATCAGACCTGAAATTCATAAAGCAAATGCTGAAATTAAAGCCAACATTATTCTATCAACGCATAAAGGTTTTTTTTAATTTGACTTGAGCTTTGGTTAAAACATGGTAATTTCTATGCTATAGAAGATTGTTTCTGCTGCTATAATTGTAACACAGGTACTCGTGGACAGGATACCATATGGTGCCCCATACGACCCCCCCTTTTTTTACAAAAAATTAGATATTTTTTGTATTTTTAAATTTTTTT
The DNA here is from genome assembly GCA_032357055.1 of Geukensia granosissima. NCBI lineage: Eukaryota > Metazoa > Mollusca > Bivalvia > Mytilida > Mytilidae > Geukensia > Geukensia granosissima. Next base: position 7,265 of record JAULBM010299663.1, read on the forward strand.
GCTTCAGACATATCAGAATATTACCATCAATTACTAGTTTCTATCAAACATGGTTACTATGTATGTATAAAGAGAGCTTCCTATTGAAGTGTATGGCGTCAGAAGTATCCTCTGTTTTGAAAAAATATTTTTGTAAACATTTATTAAACGTTATTTCTAATATTGCATAAAAATATTTGAAAAATGCTTTCAAAACATTGAGATGAAACAACTGAAGCAAAATGTTTATCTTATTTAATTTAATTATATTATTTCGTTAGACTCTGTTATTAGCTATATAGGCAGAGATGGTTGTATATCTTCCTTACATCTCATGATCAGAGGAAGTTCCGAGTCATTTATTTAATGATCTGAAAGTGAACATGTTACATAATACATTTGTAATTATCAAAATTAAAGATAGATTGTGGTTTCTTATTAAAAGTATTATTGTATATAAATTTACTGTACATTACTGAAAAACAATGGTTTTGCAAGTAATAAATTCTTAAACACCTGTTATTGTCAGCCAACTCCATCTGTCAGTCTCTTTTCAACATGTTTCCAATAAAGATTTTCCCCTTATCTCTTTTTTTCTGGGAGAGGCTTGGAGCGAGCCATTGATTTATACATCTACTTGTTTACGTCCTATTTATGGTTGAGGAATATGCAACTTATACTGGTAGAGACCAAGCTCAGATATAAGCAATAAGAAATACATTTTGAAACGATTTTTACGGTCTATAATTTGAAAAGCTCTTCCAACATTTGTGCTAATAGCCTAATTATAATGTCTAATTTCACTGAATTCATCTAGTTATTGACTTGGTACTGATTTTTGCTAAAAACTTCAACCATAAATAGGATGTTAACAACACACTTTTGATAAAGTTGTACAGTTTGTCATTAACATTGTTCAGAAGCAGTTTGTCAGCATCATATCTCGATCTATGAAGTCAAAGCATTTATTCAAGTCTATGAAAGCTGCAAAAACAGATTTATCGTTCCTAATCACTATATTTAAAGTAAAGATATGGTCCTCACAAGATCTGTTTTGTCAGAAACAGTTTTGTTCATCCGCCAATATATCATTTTTCTCTAGCTTAGTAGCAAGCCGTCTATTAATAAAAGCACTGTAGAGTTTGCTCAAACATGACAAAAGATTAATTCCCCTATAGTTCAAAGGCATTAGTAAATCTGACAAAGGATCCTTCAAGATAGGACAGATTATAGCTTCACGTCATACCGTCGGGATGATATTTGTGTTAAATACAAGTTGAAATAGTTCGTGTAGTGCTTGAATAACAGATTGTGATATTATAACACACAGCAAAGTAATCCATGTGCAGAGTTTGATTAAGCTTACAATACCGGTTACTTCATCAATAGAAATGTTACTATTAAGATCCTCATTATATTCAAATAACGAGTCATCCATATTGGATTCTAGCAATTATTTATGGTTCATTGTCCGTTTCAAAATCGTCGAGGTTACTTCCATTTTAAAAACGTTCAAAGTCTCGTCTCCAGCGTTCGAGTACTTCATGTTCATTTGTAGTTATGTCACCAGTATCAGTTACAATTTCCATAGGTATATGCTTATTATCACGCGGTCCTAGTTTCCGTATTTGTTTATCATCGACATCACACCTTTTACCTGTACATCCTTTGCATGCTTCTAAGATAATCGAAAATCTAAAAGTTCCTAACACATCCTAGGCACCTGAACGAACTCAAGTTTTGTACGGTTCGTGTAACAAAGCTTTAGTTTTCAGTAAAGTGTTTTGTGTACAGTTTTTGTCTGTCGTTTAATTTGTTTGATATGGTCTTTTCTGTCCTCGGACTTAGGATTTCTGTCTGCCCCTTTTAGTATTTAAATTCAATTTTTTATAATCCTAAACAAACTATATAAGAATTTAAAAAAGGACTCCTTTTAGCAGATAGGATATGCTGTGAAATGGTGCCGAAACAGGTCATGAATAATAAACCCATAAAACCGGCCGTGGAATAGAAATAGGCCGTGCAGTTTCTCCTCCAGCAGTTGAACCTTTAATAAAGGGACGTCCATTAAGCATTGAGCAGCATCTTTAAATACTCTACCATCTCTTCGCACAGTAAGTGCCACGTATGAATAGACAAAACGTATCTACATCCTGCATGGAGGTATTGGTCCTAAAAAAACGTCTCGTGTTTAGAAAATGTCGTTAGTCTTATATCCGTTCAATACGCCTCGCAACAGCTACCTGTAGTTTGGAGTGGTCAGCAAGTGACCAGTTGCATAGCTTGATTTTAAGACTCTCTTCACTTTTTATTGGCAGTAAAATGTAAAACCCTCAATGTCTCCGGATAACAGAACATATTCACAATATTTTAAAACTCGTTCTAGTCCTGGGTCCGGACTGAAATATTGTCTGCTTGATGTTAATCGGCATCAATTCAATCAGAATTAATGAATATAAATTTACACAATAAAGGATACATCTAGGGATGAGTCGTGGTTCGACTTATAATCTTGTTTTCCGTCATACCCAGTTGAAGACGGAGTTATTTGAACTAACTCTCCGCTTTCTTCGCCTGGGCACCGGAGCGATCTCCAGGACTCGACCCACAGAGCTGACCCAGCGCGAACCCAAGGTCGCGGATAGGGGAGGCCCTCTCGTTGGGGGGCTGCCAGGTTATAATACGGAAAGCCTGGCCGTGGACAATAGTGGGTGACGTGTTTGGAGAGTGCCACGCTCCTTGCACGTAAAAGACCTCTTTTCTAGTTTTCGAAAAAGGGAAGGCTAATGCCGTTACAAAAGGCTAAATTTTCCGTCCCTACCCATCACTCCCTTTTCCAGTGGCAGTGAAAAACCGTTGCCTTGTTCCTTCTAATCCCACCCCTTTTTATATTTTGATAATTGTTGAACTTGTTCTCGTCCTAAATATGCATGAAATATTTGCCACTGGACGTTAGGCAACCATTAGTCAATCAATCAATTTTGAAAATAAGATTTACAAACAGATTGTAAACAAATCTAGATTTTAAACTGCTGAAATGAGAATTAAAACTAGCAAGTAATAAATTGTATTCTAATTTAAATGGATGGTTACTTAACTAATCTAAAATGTAATAATGTGAATATATATTATTTTCATAAGCGAGCGTTAGCTCGCTCTTTATGGTAAAGGGGTGGTTTTTGAAGTGTTTGTTCGGTCTCTCTCTGCCAGCCCCTTACAGTGGTCAACAGCCGGAGAGACCGTCAACATGGCTGCCGGAAATCCGCTGAATCTCGGGGATTGTGGGAAGAAAAAAATGAATTGAATTCGGTTTCGAGTTGACAGTTACTTATTCTTAATTTGATGAACTAAATTAAGGTTTGTTATCTTTTTAAAAAAAATAGAATGCAGATGTTTTAAACAAAATAAAAAAAAAATGATGTAGCCGAGAATGACCGATTGAGACCGAAGCCGTCGGAATGTATGACCTTCGACCTGAATACGTCATCTGCTTGTTTTGACGTGTACGTCTGAATAGTCTAGCACTCTGATCGGTCACTGATAAACGGGCATTTAAAAAAAAACTGGCCCTGATTTTTAATGACAACAAAGCTGTGACCCCCAGTAAATGAAAGATTTTCGAGTAAAAAATCCGTCGAATTGCACGCAGCATTTGAAGAAGAGTGATTTCATGCATTTTTCTATCACCGATGTACCCCAATTTCGGCATCAAAATTATGAACTCTTATTCAATTTATTGTTTTTATTTCTTTTTTTATAATATAAGTTGACAAAAGAAATTTGAAAGTTTTGCCAAATAATTCGTTTGGACAGTTATGACAGTACTGCAGCTACCGAGTCAGAAAACATAGGGTGCTCACTCTCACCAATCTCCGTCGCAGAGACGCTTCGATGTATGAATACTCATACATGAGTACATCTCTGAATCCAGCCATGCTCACAATAGCAAGATCTATCTATTAGTAGTCATCCGCAACAAAATAGCAACTTGTTTATTTAAAAAATTTTAAAAATTATTATTTTTCTTCATACTATTCTTTATTGTCACTTTCAATTATTTAGTTTCAAACAAAATATTTTTTACTTTTGACTTCTGTAGTAAATAAACGTTATGAAAGATTTTAAAATTCCCTGACGTCACAATTCAGGGACTTGCTGTATTGTGCTGAATGCAAGGGTAAACTGAGAGAGAAGCGAACTTTTACCCTTGCGTGGAAGTTGACAGTGTATATCATACCTCGTTTCCTTTAGGTCCTAGTGGTCCCTCCGCTCCTGGAACACCCTGACAAAATGAGTAACTGTATTATTCTATGTTACTTATATTTATGAAGCTTTTTTTCAAATTGAAAGATATTTTCATTTCAAATAGGAAAATTAAATGCTCTGTCATATCATGAAAATAATCAGGAATTTTACAGAATAATTTGTAATACAATATTTGTATCTGCTAAGGTCAGAAATATCAAGGCCATACACTGCTATTCAATTTTAAAATCAAAGGTTTTCAAATGCTTTAGTGTAAGACAATTTGATTTTATTTTCATTTCATACCAACTTGACTTGATTTGTTAATAATTAATCATTTTACTTACTGGAGGTCCCATAGGACCACCTCTACCTCTTGGGCCGATGAATCCTCTTGGTCCCTAAAATATACCAATCAAAGTAAATTGACAGAAATATAATCATAAAAATACTTATCATCAAATCCTAAATACAAAGTAAATTATTAGTAATGATGTCACAAGGGTTCTCTTAATGTAAAGTCAGATTTCTTGTCTCACTTTTGAACACCAAACTGACATATCCAAGACAAAAAAGCAAGGAAAAGAATGTTCAATGCACTATTCTAAATAACACCAATTATAATTCTCCTATTTCAGTATTCTGTGTATTATTCATATATATAAGATGACAAGTTCTTTTGCAAATTAAAATTACAAAGTATTCTGAAGGTCTCTTCAGAAAAAACTGACTGAAAAAAATTGAAAATCTTGAATTTTAAACATTAACTATAAACAAATTTGCATTGATTTAAAATTCCTCCTCAGGAATCAATTGTTCATTCTGTATGTCTCTGTCCCTCTTAACTGACACCAATAAAATCAATGATGTTCCAAAATTTCCTTTGCAGTTTAGCAGAAATCCATGCCAAGAAAGAACTGCAGATCTTACCATATCTCCTGGGGGTCCCATTGGTCCAGTTTCACCAGAGTCTCCCTAAAATGAATAGCAGAATTTTAACAAGCAAAATATTACTTGTCATACCTCTTATCATGATGAAATTTGTCATGGAAGTTCTATTATCTGCAATAACAAAGTACGTCTTTTTAAATCAGGAATATTTTTTCATAGAGGTAGCCACTTTTCTTTTTAAGCCTAAACATGGCTTAACGACCCTTGTCCTTTGTCATTGAGGAAGGATTATCTGTGGTAAAATTTGTCATTGAAGAAGGATTATCTGTGGTAAAATTTGTCATTGAAGTACGATTATCTGTGGTAAAATTTGTCATTGAAGTACAATTATCTGTGGTAAAATTTATCATTGAAGATGATTATCTGTGGTAAATTTTGTCATTGAAGATGATTATCTGGGGTAAAATTTGTCATTGAAGAAGGATTATCTGTGGTAAAATTTGTCATTGTAGTAGGATTATTTGTGGTAAAATTTGTCATTGAAGAAGGATTATCTGTGGTAAAATTTGTCATTGAAGATGATTATCTGGGGTAAAATTTGTCATTGAAGATGATTATCTGTGGTAAAATTTGTCATTGAAGATGATTATCTGGGGTAAACTTTGTCATTGAAGTATGATTATTTGTGGTAAAATTTGTCATTGAAGATGATTATCTGGGGTAAAATTTGTCATTGAAGATGATTATCTGGGGTAAAAATTTGTCGTGGACAAAGAGATTATCTGCAATAAAATTTGTTGTGAAAGTGTGAATATTGGCTATACAATCTTTCATGGAAGTAAAACTAATTGGCATCAAATGCGTCATGGAAGTAGGATTATCTGCTTTCAAATTTGCAGTGATCTGCTCTTTTAGTATTGTATTCTACTTCTGCAGTGTCTGATGAAAATTATGCAGTCAAACTTGGGCGGCTGGAATAGCCAAGGGGCTTTTTTAAATGTTTGAATTAAAGGGTTGACTTAGCAAGGATTCAAAACATGCATTGGAATGTGAATAAACTGAAGAAGGGTAAAGTAGCGAAGCCATTTGAAGGACTTAGGTTTTACTGTATGTTATTTTCCATTACAAATACATCATTTTTCCTATTTCCATTAGACACCCTAAAATATTCAGGGTATGGTTTTTAGAAAGGTTTGCAGTTATTCAGTGTTAAGTTTATACATTTTTCTGTTGATTCAGGGATTGGTTTTGACAGGTTTCTAGTATTAAGGGTTTGGGTTTAGACTGGTTTCTAGGTGATTCAGGGATTGGTTTAGAGCAATTTTATTGTAGTTTACTGAAAAGCAATGAACATTCAATGAGTTAAATAGAACTTAAATGAAATGCCCAAACATACACAACCCTACAAAAGATTTCCAATTTCACATTTAATGTTAATTAGCAGAAATAATATGTGTTTACCTGTGGTCCTTCAGGTCCAACAGGTCCTGGCTCTCCTGGAGGTCCTAGCAGTCCCTACAAAGCATTAAACATTCAAACATCAAGTTTTGGTCCTATGAATGAGGGGATAAAAATTTCTACCAAAAAAAATTTTTTTGCTGTTTCAGGGGTGCATTTTCAAGTAAAATGTAGAATCAGATGCCCATTACTGTAGAACTTCAGTGGTGTAATCTCCTTAAAATCCACCAGTAAGTTATCAAATGTATACTACAGCTCAATGATCCATTGATTCTGATATAATCTAAATCAAGACAGTCAAATTCAGTAATTTTATTCAATCTAAGTATAGACCTAAAGCGTGTGAATAAATATCATAGCAAACAAGATAACGTAGTGGAATTTGATTCTCAAATGATCACATGGTATATATTTCAGAATGTTTTTGATGGCAAATTATGCAAAACAATGCAATCACATTGTTGTTTACAAAATTTTTACCCTCCAACATAGTTAATGCAGTGTCTAAAACCTGAAATATTTTAGCACATCACCATAAAAACACTGATATTAAAGAAAGAAGAAGAACCTGATGCCGATTGAAGTTACAAGTGATATGAGAAAATTCCCAGTAGGTACCTTAAATTCTGGTTTGACCTCTAGAAAATTCCTTCATGGTTCTTGTATGACCCCATGATACATGTATAAAATATACTGTAAATCCTACAATTTTTGACATTATTCATGTTGCTTCATAAAATTTGAAGCAAATTATGCAAAACAATGCAACCAACTTGTTGTTTACAAAATTTTTACCCTCCAACAGTGTTAATGCAGTGTCTAAAACATGAAATATTTTAGCACATCATCATAAAAAATAAGTATCACATACAATGATATTAAAGAAAGAAGAAGAACCTGATGCCAATCAAAGTAAAAGCGGTATGAGAAAATTTCTCAGAAGGTACCTTAAATTCTGGTATGACCTCTAGAAAATTCCTCCAAGGTATGTCAAGTTCTGGTTTGACCTCTAGAAAATTCCCCCAAGGTACCTTAATTTCTGGTTTGACCTAAAGAAAATTCCCTCTAGGTATCTTATATTCTCGTTTGATCTCTAG
>JAULBM010299674.1:0-14931 GCA_032357055.1 Geukensia granosissima
TCAGTACATTTGATTCTGATTTCTTAAAAACGAACACTATCATACAGCAATGTATTGATCTTCAGGAATAAGCAATTATTGTCTTGAAATGTAAAAGATTTTGAGTATGAGGTGCTTACAAAGTTGAGACATAAATCCAGCTTAAACTGATACGCCCTCGCTTTTGCACGATTTACAGAATATTGCACCATGGGAAACCTTTACGACCGGGCAAAAAGGTGCTCTAGGGTATACTCTAAATGAGAAAAACAAATTTAGCCATGTGTCATGCCGGTTGATTAAACTCCGAAAATAAGCTAGATATCAGTGAAATGTCACTGCTCTACTATGGTACTTTTTCACTCTTGAAACCACGGATGATACTGACGGCAAAAACTCAGAATTATCCCAAGCACACAGTTAAGTCCCCAGTGACCTAGTCGTGGAAGTAACCTGCACAGACCTGATAATCCTGGTTGTGGAGTTGGATTTAAGATGTATCCCGAAGGAGTTCTTGCCATAGCGGGCTTATAGTGTGGCAAAAACTTAGCAATAATAGCTTGAACTTAGAAAGAGAGTATAGTCTACCAAAAGGAATTCGAAGATACCAAAGGGGCAGACAGAAGTAATTCACGATATGGGTTAGGTTTACGACCAGCTACAGGTCTTGTGAAAGGTAGTTTTGACTCCAATCAGTGTTAATGTCATATATGCGTGCAGACAAGACCTCAACACATCCTGCATCATACGTAAAATTGAAACGTTTATATTTAATTAATAAGAATACAAAATGAATGCGTGTTTAAAGTATTAATTTAGACAGAAAACGTATAACATGCCAAGCAGTCAGACTTGTCTGACATGAAATTAATCAAACAATGTTTTACAGAAATTTGCTTCATTTGTTTAAAATCTTTAGCACTGAAAATACGGAAAGGCTTCGAAACGTATTGCACTGAGTGGTTGTCTTTACCGCTCGCTTTGTTTCCTATTTCGATTTTGTTTTTCGATTTGAGTAATTCTTTAAATATGTTTGGATCACGAAATTCCTATGTTTCTTTTTAGTGTAACTATGAGAAGTTAATTCTTGTATATAGATTGTCAAAATTCACCATACCTATTTAACATTGGAAGTCTTGTATTTTGATGTCTTTGCGAGAGAAAATATGGAAAGGCTTCGAAACGTATTGCACTGAGTAGTCTTCTCTACCACTGGATTTGGATTCTTCTAGTTTTTAGATTTGACTACTTCTTTTACAAGGTTTGGATCCTGTACTTTTTGTGTTTTGGTTAAATGTTACCTGCTTGAAATGTATACACACACCATATCAAAATTCACCCATAACTATTCAACATCTCTAAACTTCTAATATATAATTTTTGTAGACTTGTTCGCGCATGCAATCATAATTTGAGAAAATATAAATCAAACGAATAGTTAGATATTAGGTATTAGGTATTCCGATGGATAATTACGTTATTTTTTCATTTGATTTATAAAATAATCAGAAATGGTTGTGTATGTTTTAATGGTTAAAATTTGTCTTTTCAGAATTGATATACAGCAATGCCAGGAGTCATTTTCTCAGGGGAGAATGTCACAGGTTTAATTTTTTGTGTTTTGATCAATATTTTTCTTTGTTTAGTTTGAGTATTTCGGGATTTGGTGATTTCACTAACTCTACCGTTCATCCAGTGTTTGTTTACTGTAGCCACGTGGGTTAGCTATATTTAGTTGCGGGTGTGTGTGTTTGTGTCTCGTTGTATTTGAATATATCAGGTCGCTCGAGCGGTTAAATCCCGGGAAAAGTTTAGGTGTTAAATCTAATTTGCTATTCCTATCATTCGGGTCCCAGAGTTTAAACTCGACAGACACTGCCTTAATTTCATTCGTGAGATGAAATTATAGAGTACATGGTAAGTTATTTTTGATTCAGTTTGCTTGAATTTTAAATTGCAAATTACAAAATTTGTTTCCAAATAGTCAGATAAATTAATATTTGTGCTCGAGAAGTTTTTAATATTTTTGTTTATTTTTGAATTTAATAACATGTGTTTTCATGTATTTTTCAAAAAAGTGATGATAAAATTATTCAATGTTTGAATAAGCGACTTCTATAAGATATTTTCAACATTTTGCGATTCAGTTAAACTAGTTTCGGTCTATATTATAATTTGAACAAAAAAAGTTCCGTGATTTATATTTTGAAGTTACGGCACAGGAAAATTATATTTAATTATCCTTATTCTTTTTGGTGAATAATGGAGGTTTTCTTTAATACGAAAGTTAAATGAAATTATAGGAAAAGAAGAATTCATACGCAACATGTTTCTGATTATTTGCTTAAACATATTGAAAAATTCGGAAGAATTTCAATATGTTTGAATATTTAAACGCACTTTTCTGTTTATTTTGTATTGCGTGTTACATGTATTATTGTATGTCATTTTGTTTGTTTCTAGGTCACTTTACTTGTATATATGTTCAATAAAATTGGGAACCCACAATGGCTTAATAGTATTATGGCCTAGATGACCTAGCTGCGACATTTTATTGGCATTTTATTATGGCATTTTATTGTGGTTAACACCAGTGAATGTAAAAATATTTATTTTTTATCAAATAAATATGCAAAATAAGTATTCAATTTTTTCAAAACATATTATGTTATATAAATATTTAAAAAATATTTTTATATTTGAAGGATTTTCATCTAAACGTGTTTATGGAATTAATAGTTTCATTTCTTGTCACTAAGGATACAAACACAACCCTAAAAAACTGTTTAGATCTAAAGTTGTTTACATGTACCTTGTTTGGTCACAGATGAAATTCAAACTGTGAAATATAAGTAAATTACTTTCAAAAAATCTGATCAATTTGTTTATGGTACCAACTTAACTATTTTAACCCCACAACACGTCTCATATGACTGTCCCAAGTCAAGAATTGTGGTCAAAGATTTGTCTTTATGTTAAATATTTTTTTTACATGTACATTTTTTAAAATATTCAAGTTGAAGCAGTATTATTTGACGTATTTGGGGCGATTTAGATCTTTTCACACGGAGTGCTTTATCCTTCTTGGTAAAGGCTTTGTGAGTATGTAAATTACGCCTGCTTTTCTGAAAAATATTTTCTAAAAAGTAAATACGCAATGAAACATTAAAGAAAGCAGAATTTCAACATTAAGGTTATGGGAGATTACTCTTCAAATCCAAAATGTTGATGATATTCTGTTACAAATAATTAAGCATTCAACTGAAACAGATCAAACTTTCATCTATGTTAATTAGATGCTTTCATTAGTTTTTAAAAATGGTCATTATGATTGACACATTACAAGAATAATGTTCCTTAACCTAGGTTTTTGAACATCAATTCGAGATACATTATTCCCTCAATTAATATTCCTGAAAACGTTCCACTTCTGTATCAATAATTAGCTTCTTTGTCTGCTACTGTGGAGTTTCCAAAACTTCCAAACAGATAAAGCATATATGTAAACTATATATAGAACGACAAAAATTACAATTTTTTTTAAAGTCGAGTTCGCTTGTGACAGTCTTCTATAATGTTCTATGAGGGTATTGTCTTAGGGCCTTTCTTTTAAAATTGTGCTAATTGTTAAGGTAGTTTAGAGGAAAAGTTTTTAAAAGAATAATTTTCAGTTTTTTTCCTTTTTTAGTTACGGCGGACATCCTTGTTTGAGGAGTGAGCGCCAAATATATTTCTGGTGGAGGGCTTCCCAAGAGCGACAATTCTACATCAAAACTTAGTTCTAATTAGTCTAGAATTCTTTAATGTAAATATTAACACTCGGATAAGCAACAAATGCTAACATGTGCATTCAAGCTAGGCGAGCTTAATTTATTCTTATCCCAAAATGCTCTTATTCAAGTAACCCTTGTACACACAACCTCTGCTACTGTGATGTTTCATTCACACCTTGTTTTACAGATAATTAATGTAGTTACTAATTTCGTCTCAATTAGATCTGTTCCTTCGGTAGCCTTTTAAATAATTGTATTTTGCGCTCACTTCTCAAACAAAAATGTCTGCTGTTGTTTCTAATTTCGTCTCAACTATCATTATTAACTCTATTTGGTCATTAAAGTTTTTAAAGTTTAATGACTTTTCATGACCTTCTTTTTAAGGTACTTTGTTTGAGTTATGTGCGTGATCTGTCGCATATATTACCAAAAATTGTTTACATATTTAAATTGATATAATTAAACAAAAATATTAATTATTATTATGATCCAATGTAAAAACTTTTGGAAGCAAATGGAATAGGATCGTCGCTATTTATCTTTTTATTACATGTACATAATTAACATTGCTTTACAAGTTTTTTTTAATTTGGAAATAACGATTTGTTCATTCTATCTTAAAATTGCTTTAACACAAAATAAAAAAAGTCTCACCTTTTTCATAATTTCAGTGTAGTTTTCTGTGTATTAATATTTGTCTCTTGTTTTGTCTGTCTTTTGGTTAACGATGTATGTCTGTTTCTTTGGTATCTTCGAATTCTATAATGGAAATTGTGTTTTAAAATTTACAATTAACACAGAAAGACCTTTATTAACATAGTATTATTAAAACAAAATTTAAATCCTTCTATACAAATAAGATATAAAAATATTAAAACTAGCTGTTTTTTGTTGCCATTTCCTTCACTTACATTTAAGTGCAATCAAACTTAAATCAAGCGTTGATTACCGGATAGGAATATTCCCTTACTTTTTGAAAGATAACATTATTTTGTAAACTTTACCATATATTATTTTTTTTTTAAATTCTCAAAATATCAATATTATATTTGGAATATGTAATTTTTTGGCAAATTTCCTTCATTTTACCATTAATTTCGATACCAAAATAGACAATACGTAGGAGGACAGTTGATTTTCAAAAGACCGTTCAAAATTCATTTACAACACAATGATTTATAATTCATTTTTTAATTCTGGTAAAAACTCTGCCTGGAGATATCATTTTTGATTTTTACAACTTTAGGAAAAGTTTTGTTCTATTATGGCTTAAATTGTCTCCCTTGATTTTCTGTGACGATTTGTTGAGGAAGAGTTGGGAATGCACTGAACTAGTTTATCACCACCAGATATTCTGGATTTACATTCACAGTCACCAATCGATTATGATGGGTATGTATCGTGGATAATGTTCCCGAGGGTATTCACCAGCCCAGTTGTCCAACTTGCCTGACATGTTATTTATCAAACAATGTTTTATTGTTAAAATTCCAAAGCACTGAAAAGGCCTCAAACAGTATTGCAGTTAGTAGTTGTCCCTGCCGCCTTCTTTGGCTTCCTATTTCGACCTGTTTGAGTTTTAGTGCTTCTTTTGCTATGTTTGGATCTTGGATTTTCTATGTTTTGGTTCTAATGCTACTGAGAGGTTACTCCATTAAATGTACATATAGCATACCGTTACTCTCCATATTTATTCAACCTTGGTAATTTTGTATTCTAAATCTAAAGATTAGCATGTCCCAATATTATGCCATCACATAAATTTCCATAATGGTTAATGATAACTTGCCCCAGCTAGCTAACCAATCATTACATTCTGCAATATTATACCACCTTGCTTTCAATCACCATTCATCGTCCTGGCTAACGATAACTGTCTGTACAGAGAATACAACGTGTTTATTATTTATTTATTACTGTTTTGTTTCTAACACAAAGGACAAGGGTCGTTAAGGCACTTTTTTGGCCAAAGAATTTTGCTAGAAAGGAAATGTGGTATTTTTTTCATATCTTTTATATTAAATAATGTCTGTTAAAAGAATATCCAATAGTTTGTTTTAGTTTAATTGGATCTAAAACGGTCACAACGCACATAGAAAAACTGCTTTAAATATAAAAATGATTTATTTTTGACTGTTTTGTTTCTAACACAAAGGACGAGGGCCTTTGGCCCTAGAAATTTGTTTAAAATGAAATGTGGTAAATATGTATTTTTTCATATCGTTTTTATTAAATAATGTCTATTAAAAGAAAATCTAACAGTTTTTTTCAAATTAAATTGGATCTAAAACGGTCACATGGCACATAGAAATTGCTTTATATATGAAAACACTAAGAAATTACGTTATTTGATGCAAAATTTGACATTTTTTTCTATTTCAATACAGATCGTACCTCAACCAAACTTTGCACAATCAAAGATTTATCAATTACACATGTTTAGTTAAAATAACTAGGTGATGTTTTTGTGTGATCTATACTATTTTGAACAAAACACCTCCAAAATTTAAGTATTTTTACAGAAAATGTTACATTTTTGTTCAAATAGTCACGATTGCCTTGTCGTTTTGTGGAAATTAAATAAAAATCGACTATGAATTTAAAAAAAAAATGGTTATTAAACAGCATTTTCATAACAACTTATTTTTGTGTCTTAAAATTTTAAATTTGGGCCAAATATGAGACTTAACTTACCTAATCCTTTAACATTTATTTTATATACAATTTTATCTCGTAAACCAACCTATGTTTTGAAAACCTTCAATGGCATCGTGATTGCATTGACAACGATGACGTTTTATCATAATAAACAAACTATAAGGTGTGTTATTGCCAGCGTTCTTATTTTACAGGTAGCTGATGTTTAATTCCGTTCACAAGTGTTTTGTCACCATATGCAATGTGGTAGCAACTGTACTTAGTTTGTACACTTGAGGGCTTTGTAAATTACAAAGTAACCAGTGTTAAATGATAACTTTTATAAATCTTTGATATATTTTTTCATTTGGAGATTTTCCTCATGTATGCTTCAGTAGTGATTGTGAACTTTAAAGATTTTATCACGTTATATGGGTATTTTCTTAATATTTGGTAAATATTCAGCTAAAGTTCACATGATGGAAAAATTTAATTCATTGCATGATGTTACATCTGATAAGAAAAACAGGATGTTCCGGTATAAGAATTTCATATTAGGAACATATTTTAAACTTTTACGCCGGCTCTAGTAGTTAACAAAAAATTTTAATTTATCTCTCGCTATAGCTCAGGAAAAAAAGTATGTGTTAACATCTCCTGCCCATGGTAAAATCAAAACAAACTTTGACTGCCGTGAATTATTGCTAAAATAATATCCCGTCACATATTTTGTTTTTCTTCTCAATCTCCAATATATATTTTATGTAATAGACTTATTTTTTTTTAAAGCTGAATTTAAAGAGTCCAAAATTTTTACATAACTGTGTAATGAAAATCTTAAAGATGACATTCAATGTTAGATTGAAGATATTTGCTATATTTGGTATGCATGAGAAGCAAGATAAACCATTATACTGTTTTATGAAGAAAGACTTAAATGTAAAATTACACCGACATTGCATTTAGCCAGTTTTAAGAAGTTAACATAAATGGTTTGATTAGATTAGTGTACATCCAGCGGTTTCCTTAAAGTTAAAATCGGTTTCAAACCAAGATGTCAAAATTGGGAGTGTCAATTTGTGTCAAATCCGGAAAGAATCCACAAACTTCTATATAAATAGGAGACGGATCAGGTGTCATGAAGGGTAAGCATCCCTTGTCTTGCGCACAACAGCCGTCGTGGAATCCTTAAACTCTTATCCGAGTTAACGTCTATCCGAGAAGAGGTCAACTTATTTTTGTGTTACTGATAACAGGTCCATTATTAGTTGAGATACACGGATACCATATGGATCAACCAATTCGTGATGGCGACCATAAAATTTTAGGAGGGACGACCTCAACCTTGATTGGATGTACCGTAAGCTACATTGTAGATATTCGTAAAGTTAAATGAACAAAACACTAAACAATGTTAATTTTTGTTTCGACAGTATGCCGGTTTCAAATTCTTTTTATTCAACCACTAATATCTGTTTATCGCTATTTCGATAGATTTAAGTTTATACGTTAAAGAAAAATTCTAGATGATCTTTTGCAACACCACAATTTGAAACAAATTTTAATATAAATATTTTATAATGAAAACGTAAAAATTTCAAGGAACATTTAGCAAAAACAAAGATCTATATTAGGGAGACTTTTGAGAAGGGACCCTTGCTAAGCACAACTTCAACTTAGCTAAAAATCCCAAAACACCGTTTAACAATTAAGCAATAAAATTAAGAAGGTACCTAAAATAATACGGTGTCAAGTCTTGAGTTTAAATATATGTTCCGGGTGGGAATCTATACATTTGTGTGTTTTTTACGTACAATGTTGATAAGAACATTGGACGATGTCATCTAATCCTAACAGCTGTCTTTTCATTTGTTAATCTATATGTAGAATCTCGAATTTGGACTCTCGTCTTTTAGATCTTGAATTTCGAATTTGGAATTTCGCATCTAGAAGTTTGGATATCAAATATCGTATTTCGAATTTCGAATATCGCATGAGCCTCCTTTAGTATCTTCGAATTCCTTTTACTCTTTTCCTAGAGTTAATATTCTTTTTTCTCCCAATGTAAATTTACTTCTGCTAATAATTTAAAACGATAAATAAACCATCTTATTTTTGTGCTCTAACTTACATGACTTACTGCACCTACTACATTAATGAGAACGACACGTACAAATACGGCTTGCGTACATTTTGAACATTTGTACGTTATTTATTTGAATTAATTAAATTGCTATAAAAAGTAACGCTGCAGACAAAACCCACGCATGCCTTGACCATGGATAATGACGATTAATCTTAGGACAAAAAGTTTAATATAACGCGATAGTTCGTTGAAGTGGCATTTAACGCTGACGTGAAGTCTAATTATTTGTAAAATCTGGACAATCACTCTGCTGGAAGCATTGTCAAGTGTATATTTTTTTCTTTCTAAAACTATGATCTAAGCATAATTCATTCTTCTTTTTGAAAACTGTGCAACTGTTGGTTTTACAAAGCAAACCACAAAACGACTGAATAACGTTTTAATGAGAAAAACTGCTTAAAACAACTTAAAATCTTTAACAATTTGTAAATAAGTTTATTTAACAGTACAGTGACCTTAAATTGATATGACCTTTTATTTATTGTTCTTATGGGTAATGTTACACGTGTAACTCTTTTATCTATCTTAAACAAATTGCATCCAAAGAAATTACCATGTTTTACTTGTTAAATAAGCAGAATATTGCACTGTTTTTTCGCAGTGATCAAAATTACATTTTAATACGCAATGTCTTATAAGTTTATATCACGACAATTTTACAACAGCCTATTGTTTCGTCAGTAGACCTAAAAATACACTAAATAAATAAGTAAAATAACAACAATTTAATAAATCTGCGATATGGAGTGCAGTGAGGTTTCCGTGAGAATGAAAACTGTATCTCGCTATACTGTACTATCATTTGGAATACTGAGGGATTTATTTTTTTCAAATTTGTTGCTAGATACATTGAAACATAAGGTTTCTGACACAAGATAGGAGAGATTTGTTTTTGATAATTCGAAAGCCTTTACTGATTAGGACATCCGAAACCTGATAGGAGTCAACAAGGATCATTTAAACTCCCTACGTCCTTAGACGGTCCTGTTACAGACCAACTAGAACAGTTTACTGCAATTTATTGTTACAAGACGAACCTCAAACAGGTCCATCGGTTGGGTGTGTTGATATACAGAACATGAATTTAAAACCAAACCAATTCAATAATTCGATCAATCGTTGACAATATATAAAATTGTAAAGATTAAAAAATACAAAACTATGAAGGAATCAGTGTTATTTTGATAGCTTTGGTTTCGGAGAAAATAAAAAATGCCGTGTTTTGTATGACACTTTTATGGTTTTTCTTCGCTCAAATATTGTAATAAGGAGAAAAACCGGATCTACACAAAATAGAAACTAGCCTTGGTAACATCCAGTTAGAAATATTCGTTATATTGATATTTTCAAAATGAATGAATTTATAAATCCACACGTCCTGCGAGCATGAGTGGACACAACACTCCTGACATTGTGATGATTGAATAATAAAAACGGGAACACATTTATATTATATTCATGAGAATGAAAAAACTATGCTCTGTGCATAATAGACACGTTAAGACAATATTTTAACGTGCTAGCTCGCGAAATCAATATTCAACAGAAAGACATGCTAGCTCATCAAGATAGATAATGCTAATTCTGTCTCTGGGGTGACCAAGATTTGCTTTTATGATGTTTCGTACTTAACTAACGATGAAACAGCAAATACTAATTTTAACTGACTCTGCTTGGAAAACTAACCTATCGCATTTGATGCTGGAAGGCAACTGTAAATAGTAAATATTGTGAATTTAGCCATGCTGTACACACAGGCAACGATACTTCTCCTAAGCAGCAAAATACAAAAAAATGAAAACCAAGACCCAAACCTAGTAGAAACCGAGAAGAAATACTCAGATCAAAACAAATCAAATAGGAAATACTGAGCCAAGTTTAGTGACAAGAAGATTAACTGCATGCAATATATTTCATAAACTTGATGAGGTATTTCTATGTTTTTATGATTCGATTTTCAGAGTTTCAGATATAAAACACCCTCATAGTTAATAGAATATACGTATACGAAAGCAGTTATAAAATTGTACAACAGCCTAAAAAGTATTACCTGATGAAATGTTTACCATCATTTATATGCTTTATCCATATATGCCAAGAACCAATAGTAGCGAAATTACAACGTAGATATTCATTATTGTTTGACAACTTACGTCATCTGCACAATGATTGGTACTGATTATGTAAATTCAGAAGAGCAACAAGCATACGTTTCGATGAAAACATCGGAACCTATGGTTGTTACCTCTACCGACGGTTATAGCGTAGGCATCTTATTACAGCAGCTAGCAACCCATGATGCGAAGTAATGAAGAGAATATTATGAAGTGGTTTTATAAAGAAGACATATTGATATTAGACAGGGGATTCAGAGATGCTTTGAATTTAATAAAAAATGCAGATTCCAAACCGAATCACCTGCTTTCTGACCTAGTCTGAAAAGCAGCTTTAAACATTCGACGCCAATCTTTCTACATAGTTACTAAAATACAGTTTGCTTCACAATTTAGCAATGGCCATATCAAAAGCGAGTAATATTTCGACAAAGTGGTACCAAATGTAGATATATGAAATTCAAAGCCAAGCTTCTGCTTATAACAAAAACAATGAAAAATTTCGAAATTGCGAGTTCTATGTTGGAAAAAGTAAAATTAGCTAATGCACTTCAGCTAAAATACTTAAAATGAGTTCCTTAACAAACAAAGCAATGAGAGGGAATCGTTGGAAGAATGTAGTCAATACGAAGACATAGCATATCTGATCGAAAACATATTCAGATCAATAACATTTTAATATATCATCTAAAGCAGGCTTATAATTATAATGCCCAGCATCTTCTGCAAGGTGATATTGATATTTTTCTGTATATGATTAATGCAAGTGTTATACAAGCCAAAACTTAATCAAGACATACAGAATCATAACGGTTTTTCTTAGAGCTCGACTTTGATAAAACAATAACAACGTTAACGTTGTCAGCAACCCATTTAATGAATGGTATTGCAATTGAAAACTAGGGGCTCTCACAGTGGGATGTTTGGCCTATATTGCTAATGTTTTATGAAACCTTGTTCATGCTTGACATAACAAATATCAGCAAAACTTGACAGATTTCCCAGTTCTATCCGGGATGATATCTTGAAAGTTGTTACAGAAACATCAATCAAACCTTTGAAATGGAATTTGGACTACACCCTCCGTTTTTTTCTTTTAAGTATTCTAAAAATCAATCAATATGCTGTTGATACTTTACAGTTCATGCGTGACCTGTTTACATTGCAAAAGAAAAGAAACAAATCTTCTTCATTAAGTCTGCATACACTTGTATGCAAAATTAAGGAGAAAATAGTTATTGGTGTTTAAAACTTTGTGCATGCTGATATAATTTAAAAAGTGCAGAGAACAGCTGGAGTAAGTTGTCCTCTAAATATATACATGGTTTGAGTATTGTGGTATAGTTTAGGGGAATATTGAGTGTTTGTAAGTGTCTTTAGAAGTCTGAATATGGCTGTTTGAGTATGGATGGAGAATTCGTGTACATGAGTCTGGCGCTGAATAGACTTGCTGTCAGATGATGTGTGATTTCACAATATCATACAGAATTCATCTTCGTTGGATATATGCGGTCAATATAGTCACTAATTTTTGTTACGTAAACTATGTAGAAAAACAGCTGTAGGCATTTCATGTAAATATAATACAACACATATCTCCCAAATTGACACAAAATATTTTACGATTTACAGAAAATTGATTACGAAAGTTGACAAGGAAACAGTAATACGTAGACTCATTAGATGTTTAGGAAGAAAAATAGAAATTATGGCTCAGAATGCTGAGTCTGAAACACTTTTCATTCATTGGGCCAATAAAAAATAATCAATTAATACCCAAAAGTGGCCATGATTGTTGTTTAACATTATAAAGTATTTTCCATAGATTTTTCAAGTCAAATATTATTTCATTTAGCCAAGCAATGTTAGGGATTTTTATGTAATAACTAATCAGGTCACGTTTTTTATCTGATCAAGAAGAAGTAAGAAAACTGTATGAAGAGCTTTGCGTTTAAGCCCCGGTCAAATTGTGTTCCATTTTGCCAAGTGGTATCAACGGAGAAGAGTTTGTTATGTTTCAGTCAAACAGAAACAAGAATTGTCCATTTGCAGCCATATTTGTTGTTTTGTCAGAACTTTGGAAAGAACCTTGTATAGATGCTTCCAGTAAATGTCGGTTCTATTTCGCCGAACAGTTTCAGAGGAAAATATTTTGTTTTGTTTCAGCAAATCTGAAACAACACGCGTCCTTGGCGGCCATGTTTTTTGACCGATGCGGACAAAGTGAGCAATTTCTTGAAATGACTTTCCATTGATGCTTTTTGTAAATATTGGTTATATTTGGCCAAGCAGTTTAAGAGGAGAAGATTATTTTTGTTTCAAAAAATCAGAAACAACGCTCATTCTTGGCGGCGATACCGATGCGGACAAAGTGAGCAAACTTTGATAAGGACTTACCATAGATGCTTCCAAAGTTTAGACTAATTTGCCTTTTTTAAATTGTGTATGGACATAAAACTTCATGCAGAAAATGGATTTTTACTGTTGCGGACACATATTTGCAGAATACTATAACTGTTTCCACTTCGATAAAAAACAAAGGTTCATGGAAAATGGTGAGCATAACGCTATTTAAATTATGTCGTTCGAACAATTTATCTGACAGATTTATCAGTAATATTCTTACATGGAGAGATTATCTATTCAAGTAGATTTCGAAAAAATTAAAAGTGGCAGAAAGCGCTAATATGTTTGTGACCACTCAAGTCAATTTTATTTCAATGTGAAATTACACTAATTTCAATTCAGTAAGTTGAAATCAAAAGCGCGTGTACTTTAAATAATATCTGATCGTCGATCCAAATCATGTGCATAAAGATGACATCAGCACAATCGTTAAAAATAACATTTTCACCTACTTGCATTCATTTATAAATGTAATATAACGGGTAAACCTGAAAAATTTTGCATTAAAGATTTATTTATACAGCTTGCGTACTTTGAAATTCTGTCAGAGGATGTAAATATTTTTTTTTTTATTTAGTGACACAGGTTACTTTAAAAATCTTTGACTATTTGCTGTAAATTTACCACATGCGATTTATAAATACATCGTATTTGAAAATAGATTTAACCGATGTAGACAGCAGTAAATGAATACAGATAACAAAACAAATAGTATCACCACCTAATAAGACTTATATGACTTTGACAAAGATCGAGACAGCAACAAATGACAATACATCGTTTGCTTAACAGTCTACTTTTAGATTGATTAAAAATCTTTAGAGATCGACAAACAGACGCCACATGTTGTCGGAATGTTAATTATACCATAGAAACTTAATGAAATACAATTTGTGCACTATCCTTGTGTGTTAAAGTAATATCGCGAGGAATTAGTCTCAGACAGGAGGGAAGAGAGTATTTCAGTTATTCAAATAAGGGAGAATTTTGTATTGTATGTTTGTGGAAAATTACAAAAAAAAATCCCTAGGTAACTAACACCACTTTCATACGCACCGTGTATAATGTAGATACTAGACACAAAGTTTTAATTTGTTTGTGATGTGTTATCGTTCTAAAAAGTTAAGCATGGACTGACGTAATTGTTTATCCTTTATTTGCCTTCACTGAAACTTAGTAATAGGAAGGGAGGGGCTAAAGTATTGAAAGTTGTATAAAATCTATCAATTGTTGGCAAATTGAAAGCTTTTGAACACTGGCTAGCTTTCGTTGACATTTATTGGGAGTGTCGAACGCGCAGCTCCATCAGATGGAAAACGTGATTTTTAAATACAATTTAACGAAAACATATTTCTAATCCATATTGAAAACTAAGTTCTTTCAGGAATCCCCTTAATAGGCAGTTGTATCCGACAAAAGATTAATTAATTGTTGCTTAGCGTCTTGCGGAAAACATTTCATATATATTCATGACGTGATCATGCTATCAATAAATCATACATGGGGTGGGCTGTGGGTCAGGGACGGGGAAATTTCCAGCAACAAGATGGCAAATTAGGATTGTTTGGGTAAAGCGGTAAATTCAGCCTTAGCAACACTCATTACGGGCTATTACAAGAAGGTCTTTAACGTGCTGAAAGCCTGGCATTCTCTTAACACGTAGCTACTGTTTCACATTTTTTCATTTTTCAGCCCTCCCAACGAACTGACACCCTTTTAGCATGTTAAGGGGTAGTTTCTCGTAATCAGGCGGACGTTGGCAAAGAGGTTGTATTTTTTCTTACATGTACCTTTTGAAGTGATTACTCCAGCTTTAGTTTTCAGTGTAGTGTTGTGTGTTCTATGTTTGTCTTTCGTTTCATTTTGTTGGCCATGG
>JAULBM010299684.1:0-14931 GCA_032357055.1 Geukensia granosissima
TTTGGGATGTTAGAGTTCCTACTCTATTGGGGGCGTTTATTTTGTTAATCGTGAATAAACTCCATAAAATATATAAAAATTTTGTATGTCACACTTCAACGACTTCTGGCAAACGTTTCGCAAAAGGTCGTAAAACTTACGATGACTCGTAAGTCCTATATTAGGACCATTTGTGGAACGGTCTCCTGTATGAGTTGAAAATCCGAAATCTTGGAATATTCGGAGAGTCCTACAGCTTGTAGCATACTCGATATTTTATTTCTGGTATTAAACAAACATTTCATAATTACTTTTTAATCGATTATTTTAGGTTGTGTAGTTCTGAGTTGGCGTAGGCTGTTGTCCTATCCCTTTGACTTTTATTATCAACAAAATAGTTGAAATTGAAAGTTTTTGTAGATTCCCGCCACGATATGGCTGAAAAATTGTCGACATTAAAGCAAATAATCAATCAAACTCCAACTAATATCAGGCGACTCCGTTAATTTGACCAATCAAATGACGGCATCAGATAAGCAAGTTCCAAACTATGAATGAATATTCAACACACGAAACTTTGCGATTCAAATGGGTGCTTGACTTAAATATAAAGTTAAATGACTAGATGTGCATTTTTACAAAAGTATATTCCAAATGTTGTATCTAATAATTTACTTGGTTTCTTTGCACAACATCCGTGGTTTGATGATCCACAAAGTCCAGTGTAATATTGCCGGTTACCTTCACACGGAATCATCACGTTCTGGCAAACGCCACCTATAGCTCTACATTTTCTACCTACAAATAATGCTTATAATATTCTCACAAAAATTTGCAACAACATAAAATGGCTTTGCATTAATTTCGTTTTAGAAAACAAATCTGAAATAAAAGTTTTTTGACAGGAAATTATCATGTTGGACTGTTCGGAAGGCCTACAAAACAAAAACTATCACGTCTAATTTCAGGCTATATATATTTTTTAATTTTCCTGTTATACTCTATTTTCATTGAGTTACAGTTAACATGATCTTTTTGTCTCACAAAACGTACAATCCAGCCAAGGTGAAATTTGATTTGTTTTATCGAGAAACAAACCTCATCCCCGAAAAAGAAATTCATGTTCGGTTCACAAAAATTGGGTTTTAAAATTTTTTCGTCAACTGTTTGTTTGTGATAAAGAGAAAAATAATGTCTGATCTTTGATCGTTAACAACATCTATGTAAAAAAGTAAATACTCATCGAAAATTATTATGTTATTATATTGCATCATTCCTTTATCTATCTGTGTATGGACAGCTTATTTCGGCCTTATACATTTTAATTAAAAATTGAATATTTATACATGTTACACATTCATCACTGAAATAAATTTATTGCCAAAAATGTTACAAGCAAATGCTTAGTAAACAGTTTTAATCATATTCTGTTCTCGTAATAGCAACCACAATTATGTATAAAGTAGCATTTAGTCCTGAATATTCTCTTTATTCAATCCTCATATCAGAGGTCTCTCTTTACGGTTTTCTAAAGAAGGTATACGACATTGCTCAAGTGGCGTAGATGGTCGGACTTTTCTATACAGATCATTGTAGACTTTCAACTATTCTTTGCAGCGCACGTGATAAGGTTTGTCAGTTACCTGCCTCAAGGTCGATGGTTCCCTCTAAATACTCCGACTTTCTCCACCGGTAAAACTGACGGCCATGCTATGACTGAAATATTGATTAATAACCCCTTTCAATCTTACAGCTTCCGTTTTGGTATGGACTCTGGTTCATTGTTGAAATCCGTAATCAGACCTGTAGAAATTTGAATTCTACTGTCAATTGGTGGCTGGCTGTCTCATGAACAATCATGCCACATCTCCTATTTTCAAAAAATCCTCAAAACGTTTATGTTAAATGATTGCCTCTAATCATAACCGTACCTGTAACATACGAAATACTAATCAGAAATAAAAAACAAAAGTTGGTGGAAAATCTCCTCATCCTGTCGACGTATTGAATAATTATTGTAAATTAGATCAACGCGGTTTGTTTAAATATCTTGTGGAAAAATGCTACATGTTACAAATACCTTACGGGCAAAATTTATTAACATAATAAATTAATTAAAAATTACATAAATTTAATATTATATTCTAAATTTAGTATACGTAGTTTTTCTCTTGTGTGAAGGTTAATTCAGAAAAGCGGTTTACACGTTGGTTAAATTAGCTTCTGAATATTTTGTTATAAACCCATGTAAGATGTTGATCTTATATTTCCGGCATATTTTCGACATTTTCTTTTTAAAAAAGTTTGGTCCATATAAATGTTTGAAAATGGTCTCGATTTTTGGAAATATATCATAGACAAGATATCAAACACGTGTTTTTAATCCTTACTTACTTAAGAATGTTACACCCCAATATAAAGATTTTGTTCTTCTGTTTTATTTTACCAAAAGTATTTCTATTAGGAAATATATAACTAGCGTTCTTCCTGGTTTGTTTATCTATTATAATATGATAAAGAATGCTTTTCTTTTGTTTTATTGCAAATGTGATAGGAAAGCCAGTATATCTGAAATGTTGAACATCCAGAAAATAGTACATTTTATATTCTTTGAATAAACAGTTCTCATCATGATGTTGGACCACTTCATCTATTGTATTTTGACGGCAATTTAGTTGAAGCCGGATAAAAGTCCGTCATCTACGTTTGTTATGATTGGAATTGCGATTGTACTACTATTAAGCAATGCTTCAAAGTAGTACAGATTGACTGCCAACTGTTTCAAACGTAGATGAATAATAAATTTTAAAAAATGTTCGAGTTTAAATAAAAATGAATCGATTATGCCGAAGAACAAAGTGAATTTTTTTCTAATTTCCTAGAATGAAAGGGATCTGGTTTATAAAATGCCAATAATGTGTTGCCTTTATTTGGATTTGAATACTTCCTAAACTGTGTTTTGATCTCGGACTTACTGTGCTCTGGTTCTAATGAGGGGTTACTGATTGAATGTTCAGACTTACAACAGATTGTCCCTATCACTTGAATAGTTCTACTGTTTCTAAAACAATACCAATAGTTGCTGGGACAATATATTGACTTGAATATATAAAAACATGTGACTTGTTTGTCCACAAGACAGCCTTCCACCCAAATGACAGTCGAATTCAAACTTCTGCAGGTCCCATTACGACCTTCAATAATGAACCGGATATACCATAACGAACATGTAAAATGCCCTTAAAATACAAAATGTGAAACTAATTATAAAACACGACAATCGACAAGTGTCATATTAAATTCGACACAAGCAGTAATATTTTGGCTAAATTGAATATATGCATGGAAAACAAAAATAGTTTATTTGAAAAATTATCTGTTAATGTTAAAATGTACAAAATATGGGTAAATTTTGTACGGCAAAATGATCAAATAATTACTTAAAAATTAAAAGACCAACAATTGATTTACATAAAAAATACTAACTTTTATGAAAATTATTACACTACTTTGTTTACTGCATAATAGATTAATTAATTTAATCAATAAATTATTAATTATGAAATTATTTAAAATAAAATGGTCAAATAAAATTATTCGAAAGCAGAAGATAGACATTGAATTATTTCGAGAATTATTTAAGGTGTTCTAGAGTAAAGGAAAAAAAACATAAACTTTTAAAATCTGATAAAAAGATGAACAATTATAAATCAGATTATGAAGAATTTTGACCACAAAATTAGTGGAAAATGTTCGATACAAGTGAAAATCTCTTAGTGAATCTAAAAGTCCTGGGCTGGATGAAATCATAGCTCGACTTACAAATAATAATAATTATATAATAATATCATCAATGATGCTAATATTAATTAGTCATTATCATTAGGGTTTTCACAAAGTACGGATTATGCTAGAGTCAAATATAATTTTTTAAAAACGACAGCCCCCTGGAAGTTAGAAAATGGATGAAGACAGATTTTCAGACATTATATTTTATCGTACTCTATGCAATAAGCTGGTTTATAACCAGTGTATCCGACGTCCGTCACAAAAACGTGATTGGCACTTTTTAAAAATACAAAATACTATAAAATAGGAGATGTGGCATGATTGTCCATGCGACAACCACTCATCAAATGGCAGTAGAATTTTAACTATAGGTCCCATTAACGCCTTCAACAATGAACCATACCATAACGGAAGCTATAAAAGGTCCCGAAATACAAAATGTGAAACTATACATAAAACACAAAAATTGACCTAATCTAATGCAAAAATATTGATCTGATAACAATAAATGACAAATTAAACAGCGACAACCACTGGACTACAGGTTCTTGGCTTGGAATAGGTACATAAGTATGTGGCGGGGTTTAAACAGTTTTTGAGCTCTCAACACCCCCACCCCCTTTAACCTGTGAGACCAGCGTCAAGATATGGGAGAGTATACGACAGAAGTAAACATAAGATAGTTTGATGCATTTTTATCCAGTTATGTCTGATTTTGATATTATTGTTTGGGTATCATAAATAGTATCCTTTACGGAATGATTTTACAGTTGGTGTTTATTTTTTTCAATTGCATTTGCTCCTTTGATATGGGGCTTCAGTTTCAACAAAACTAGTGTTTAATGCCTATGTCCCAATTCGTTTTTCCTTTATTATCATTGGTATTTATCTTTTGTATATTTTCTTTGTCATTAAAGATGTCTAGCATTGACACTAAGTATTTACAACGATGCGATTAAGAGCTCGTCACAAGAAGTTAATTGGATTAAAGTCAACTATAGATCGCAATGAGAATTTGTGAGGGTGAGGTTGAAAAATCTTGTATAAATTGATAAAAAATAATTTTTGATGTAAAAAATAATGAATTGTTTAAAAATAATTTTACGAGATCATTCTCTTTGTTTTATAAAAAAAACAAATTTAAAAATACGCTTTTCACAAGAATTTAATATGGTGTTAACCGTGGGTAAATCGTAGAAAATATAACATGAGAATATTCTTGAGAATTACGATTGGTTTTTAAGTCTCCAGACATAGTTTCTGACTTAAAAAAACGATAAACCGTATGCGTTGTTTAAAACTTCAACTAAGATATTTTAAACTGTCAATAAAATTAGTTTCTTCCCAGCTCGTGAGTTTATTTATCGCATATTTCATTACCGTGAGTTTACAGTGCCCATGCATCTTTAATTGTTATTTCATAATCATAATAATAAAAATAAACATGTTATACAGCATAACATGTTCCTTTTCGATCTTCAAGATGTTTCGTCTTTATCTATAGCATGTTCATTTTTTATTTTACACGACGTTTTTTATCTTTATATGTTTTTTTTTGAGTATCTATCTTCAGGCTACCCCTTTTTGATCTATCCTCACAATATTCCTTTTTAATCTATAAGAATCGACATAATTCTCTAATACCATGCTCTATCCTCCTGATAACTAAGGCAGGCCTTACATTTAGCAGTCTTCTTCATCTTGATGTCCCTTGTTGCCAAAGAAAAGGCTACTTTAAAGCCTTCTTATGTGCAGTTGAAAACAGAGCATCAAATGAAGAAATTATTTTGATTCTAAAGTTGAACCTGGTATCTGCTATACGATTATAACTATTTTATATTCATACCCGATAATTTTATTATAATTTTTCAATTCATAACTACATGATCACCTGAAAAACATGTATTGTTCACTAAATATAAAATGATAAATCACGTATCGAATAAGAATTTCTAAAAGGAATTCGAAGATACCAAAGGGGCAGACAGAAATCGGTGTCGGATGAGAGACAAGACCATGACCAATAATACGAAACGAAAGACAAACATAGAACACACAACACTACACTGAAAACTAAGGTTGGAGTAAAACGAACCCTACAAAAACCAGGGTGAGTTCAGGTAACACGATTGTTACACGATTGTCTTTACTAATAGGTTTGCAAAACACTGCAAAAATGATTTTCATCGGGCAGCTTTTTTATTATGTCCAATAAGATTAAAAGGAATTCGAAGATACCAAAGGGGCAGACTAAAGCTGAAATAACACGAACCCTACAAAAACCAGGATAAGTTCAGGTGCTCTGGAAGGGTAAGCAACTCCTGTTCCTCTAGTGGCACCCGTCGTGTTACTCAGTAGTAAACACCGGTGAAGAGTCACAATCGCTGTTAGTAAAAACCGGTATAGGAACGAATTTGTATTCTTGACAGTCGGAAGATATCATTGTTTCATTCAGGTTTCTATCATGACGTCGCGCCTTTTATGACGTCATAGGTATTGTGACGTCTGGTATTTGCTTTTCAGTTGTTTAGATCAGTTAATCAGGCGCTCATCCAAAAGGTTTTAAATAATTTTTTTCAACTTTTATACTTAATTATACAAATAAGTTTTTATATGTTAACTTTTATATGTTTTTTGTGTTAAATATTATATGAATATTATTATACTTTATTAAAAATATAAAATATTAATTTAACAATTATTGCATTCTAATATCGGTCAATACCAGGATTCAATGATTCCCGAAAATATAAAATGGCCTTAGACTACGTCTTTGGTCAATATATATTTTAACGTCAATAAATCCGTAAAAGTCTTTAATTGTGATTTATAAATTTTTGATCCCACACCTGTTCTGTAAGGGAGTTCGTAGATTTCAACCCTTTGTTCCTTTTTTTCGCTACATATTTTGGTTTGATTCGAATTTGTCTTATCTCTTTGGACTATGAATTTTTCATCTCACACTGATTTTATACACTGGACTTGTAAGATATAACCATTAATATGAAAATGCAACAGCAAAATAAAAAAAGAATTATGTTTTTGTTTTATCAAGATTGTAACTACTTAAACCAATAGTACACAACAAGACAACTTTCCGGGGCACAATTCAGGATATGGAAAGGTTCCTTGGCAGACATAATCACACTGCCAACCTCTGCTCCGACATTCTGCATCATCTGAAATTCATTGTTTTATATTATTTTCATTGTCATTTTTATTGATTTTTTAATCTGACCATATTTACTTGTATTCTTGACGAATTTGAACTCTTAAAAAGAAGTGGGTTCGAAAAAACCTTGTTAAATGTCTTGAGGAGACATTCAGGTTATAAACTCCAGTGGCTTCTTATTGGGCTATGATTGGACTTTTCGATCGTTTGTTTGAAAAGTTCGTGTGCAGCCGTTAGGACTCATCAACCCAACTTTTTTTATTCGTATTTATACCCCTTTTCACATCTAACATGCTAGCAAGCGTAATATTTTGATGCTTGTAGGTGTTATGTTGTATACCATAGTGTTATTTTTCACTATTTTCATTTCACAGGTAATCTAAAGTTTAAGGACATCAAATGGGATGTAAAAATACATTAAATCATATAAATAATGTAAATAAGGTACTGTAGGAAAGATAAATGTATAAGCTTTACAAAGCATTTCTTCTTTTGAATTTTATTTTATTTTAAAATTGTGTGCAAACTCCTTCCTATATTTGTTGAAAACCTTTTTGCCATTTAACTATTATACTGAATAATGTATGAAGAGGTTTATGATTTAATCAATTATGGATGTTTATTAAATTAAATTACCCCTGTGTTGTTTCTATTTATTATATTAATACCAAAAATTATGATCCCACTCCTGTTTTGTAAAGTAATTCATGGATTCCATGTCTGTGTTCCTTTAATTTCGTTTTATTTCTTTAGTTTGTTTCAAATTATGCATACATGTTGTTCACCTCATATATACATGTATATAGTATACCACACTAGAACAACACCTGTTTTGTAGTGATAAGCTTTGTCCGGTATCTTGCCAGATGCTGCTTGTAACATCCTCGATATATTACATCTGATTTTAAACAAAAATAAATTGCTCTCGTTCTTTCACTAACAACAGTTAAGTTAATACGGTATGTTTTTGAGGTTGTAGAGGACTGTATAGGCGTGACCTTTTCGATCCCTTTGAAATTCATTATCAATTAAATATTTAAAAATGATTTTTGGACATTTGAATAAAAACACATATATTAAAAATATCATGCAACTAGTGTGTGTATCAAAATTACTATAAACATCATATTAACAAAGGAACACTGTTGGAATGAACAATCAGATACCAGCATCAGATAAGGCATTTACGCAATATCCATCCTTTTTTCTATTTCATTCCAACTATCAAGTTCAATACATAATTCACAAAATACCAAAATCAATTTGATCTACTGTATGGCCATTTCATTGAATGACAAGTAGTCATCAGTTCTCAAAATACGAATCATAATCATCACGCGAGCCACATAAAAGTTAAACGAGAATTTCTATAAGATTAAATGACAAGATCTATATGTTTACAATGTAAATATTGTATGTGATGATTTACCAGCTTAACATTGTATGTAATAATTTATCCGATCTTTTTGCACAGCATCCCTGGTTTGATGATCCACAGAGTCCAGTGTAATATTACCGTTTACTTCCACACGGAATCATCACGTTCAGACAAACGCCACCTATAGCTCTACATTTTTTACCTAAAATATTGGTACTTGTTATTCTCACAAAAATCTGCTCCAATATAACAAGGCTTGGTAAGCCTTGTCACAGTTTCGTATATTACAAAAAAGGAGATGTGCTATGATTGTCTATCAGACAAACCCCATATTAAGTTTCTTTATTGCCTCCAATGATCGACACATGACAATACCCAAAGAGACGCTCTAAACGGCCCAAAAAATCAAATGTGATAATATTCAAAATTTACATCTATCGGCCAAAATAAGTAAACAATGCAAAAAAAGGTAACACGTTTACATCAAAACATCGATATTCACTTGATAACAGGTTCTTGTCTGGGCCAGACACATTAGTGTGAGACGGGGTTAAACATGTAAAACATTACAAACACACAATACGGCCGAGGAAAACAGTCAGATATGACGAGACATATGCCCATATGAATAAATAATTTGTATTAGAAACTTATGCTGTATTCACTGAATTTAGTCGCTTCGCAGACGAACAAACTCTGTCCGACGCGCAAATCTTTAGCCTTGTACATCCACTACCCCATCCCGGAAATGGAACGCGTGTTCAGTTTAACTGTATTGGAAATTGAGAAATTTTCATAAAGTTTGTGCTTGTGATAGAGAAATAAATGAAGCCTGAATTTCGATCTTTAAAAAACATTAAAAATAATTATTTAAAAAAATGAGATACTTATAAACCATTGTGATGTTAAGATATGGTATCGTTTTTTTTTTGTCTTTTGTCCCTCAGTGTATGGACAACTAGTTTGATATTACGTATTTCAAATAAGCATTAAATGTTTAAACAAAATCACTCAATAATTTTTGCAAAATATTTTACAAGCAGTTTTTGTTGGAAATCATATTTTTTTCTCGTTTGAGCAACCAATAATATATATATACAAATAACATCAAATCCTGATTAATCCCATATTTCTATCCTAATACCAGAGGACAGTCTTTAAGATTGACTTAAGAAAATATTTGAGAATCTTTAACTTTTCTCAAAAATCTTCATGTCAAATGGCTAGACTGTTATAATGACACAACCTGTAATATACGAAATATTAATCAGAAATATAAAATAAAAGACGGTGGAAAATATCTTCATCCTTTCGACGTTCTGAAACATAATTGTAAATATGACCAACGCAGTTTGTTTAAATAACGTCAGTTCTTAAATACAAAATAACTAATGTTGAACAAATATGGAAAATTTTGGTTTACTATTTGTACATTCAAGAAGTATTCTCCCATCTTTAGCATTCGAACCAAAACATTGGAAGTCAAAGATCCAAACAGAGCAAAAGAAGCACTAAAATCCAAACAAACCGAAACGGGAAGCCAAATCCGACGGCAGGGACAACTTCTAACGGTGTGACTTTTCTAAGCCTTTCCTATTTTCAGTGATTTAGGATTTTAGCAAATCAGCATATTTCTGTTAAACATTGTTTGATAATTGTGATGTCAGACAAGTCTGACTTCTGGGCTGGCGAATTACTTCGGGGACATGATCCACCAGCAGAGGTTACGACCCTGAGGTTTCAAAATATGAAATAACAAATGATAAATAAATATGAAAAATTTTGGGTATCCTATATTTACATAAATTTAATTAGGCTAGATCAGTCTTCTCACTTTTGATATATTACACTCCGAAATAAAAATCATTTTCTTATTCTGTTCTAATTTTAATAAAGAATGTTTCTATTCTAATATTAACTCTTGCACACAAATATGGAATATTTTGTTTTTTTATTTTCGATTTTAAATTCAGAAAAGGTATAGAAATTTAGTTTTAATAAGAAAATATCCCATGATGCTTGCAGGATGATATTAGGAGATAATTCAATGATAAAATTTGATGAAATAGAATATTTGAATGGATTCTATCCGGAATACAAAATAAGCTCTTTTCATACAAATGTGGGATTCAGAAAACATAAAACTAGCAATCGGACAAAAATCTTAAACCGGATATTTTTTTAGCTTGAAGTAAAATATTAGGATAAAGATTTCTGCCATTTCTGACTCATTGTTTTTGCATGCAAGTCTCCAAAGGTGAAGTTTTGACTCAGATAAAATGTCATGTTGCTTTGCTTGGAATTTTCTTGTACAAACCGGTGCTAGGGGCCGACTTAAACTTACAGTGAGGTGCGAGTTTTTATTCCGTTTTGAAGGCCTCAATGTGACTTGTGAGATGTAGAAAAGCAATCAAAGCGCTGTTCCTTTGCTTGGAATTTTCTTGTACACATGAGATTTTTGTGTCATGAATATTTACTCCATATCCCCCTTTCTATACCGGTACGTGAACATTTTTGTGCACCTGATGGCGCTATAAGTTCACATCTTTATGAAGTGATAAAAATGAATCAGAATTTATATTCAGGCAACGAATTGAGAACTCACAATCTTACATAAAAGCCTGTGATAATTGAATTTCGAAGGTTCTAATGCTACTGATGAGAGGTTACTTCGTAACACGTGCTTCTTAAATGTACATATAGTATACCAAAATCCATATTTATTCACCATTGGTCATTTTGTATTTCTACAGTCTCGAAACTAAATATCTAGCCTTCTCTCAAAGATTTTAAATTTGAAAATTTAACTACAGGACTATTATCGATAGCGAACAATGTATTTCTCTTGTTTACAAACTTTAAAAATTGAAATACGAATTACTTAGATATTATAAAACAATAATTTAAATTTCTGTTAATCATGTGACTTGTACGTTAGTCAGGTGACATCTATATAAGTATAGTCGTCTTTTGATTGAAGTTACATCCAAGTTGTCCATGTCATAATATGATGAATATATAATATATTAATTATACATATTTAATTCTTTTGCCTTGTGTCTTGAGTACTGAACGGATCGGGAAATATACTTTTCATCTATTCAGGTAAGTTTTCTTTTATTAGACTATTGAAGTCTCCACATATGATTACTCACTATGAATGATGCATTTCATTTGCGTTGCAGTGAATATTAGAAAAGTGTATAAATTTATGTATATCTTGCATAATAATCAAATCGAGTGAGTTGTATTACTTGATAAAATTCAAACTATTGTTTTAATTCCTTAAAATTTAATTTGTCATATAACTTAATTAAATTTACGTATAAGTCAATAAAATTCCCAACGTTTCTGTGATTTTCTCCAATAATTAAGGAGCACCTACATGTACAACTGTTACAATCGAATATGACAAGGTGAAAAAACTCCAACTGTTAGTAATTCTAGAAAGCTCTCTCTAAGTGAACCACTTGATAACGATTTACCAAATTGAAAGTGTCAGTGCATATAGACTCGTGCTATAATATTAGTAAACATAGTATAAAGAAACGTATTTGTATAATTAAATTGCGTACTCATAGTTCAGAACAATGTTGAACGAATCTTAATCAATTACCCGTTATAAGCATAAGGATGTGGTACATACCTTTGAAATATTGATACGTGGTTTCTACAATTCTACTACAGCTCACCTTTTTTATCGATTCTTATAGGATGTAGGAGATATTCTCATTCATAATTCTCAGTAGGGTTGAAACAGAATAATTCATATTTACATATAGTAAGTCCCGGGTAGTAAGTACTCTATACATGTAAGACTAACTACTATTTCGTTAAGTAAAATGTCATTCAACGCCAGGCAAAATTACAGAGGTGTTTAAAATTGTTCAAACCGTGCCTGAATCGTTGCGTAACAACGCATGAATCGCTTGGTGACTAAGTCCCTTTCGCCTGGTTTAGCTACGAGTTTCAATGGTCGAATAGAGTCAACGAGAAACGCTAAATACCAATTGGTCTCCGTTTCTAGCGTAAATGCAAAGCGCAATGACAGAAAGCCTGAATTCTTTACAAAACGAGTTCTTTTAAAATCCCCCTATATCGGAACTCCTTGTCTATATACTTTTGACCGCTTAAACCACTTCAAAAACTTTGGTTTATTTTAAAACCGTTTTGTGATTTCCTTGAATTTTTAAACGGTTCTGTGCTATAGTTTGGGGATGTGTTCGGCAGAGAACCATCTGTAAAGTAATTAGGCGTTTGTCTTTATGTCTAAAATTCTACAAAGTAGTTTCTGGTAAGATCCTCATATGATTATATTTTAAGATGCGGTTAATCACTACTACTAAGAAAAAAATACATTCAAAGTTTCAAAATGAAAAAAATGTTGTAACTTTTGCAGGCCAAGGTGGACATCTCTAATTTCAGTTTTATTTTGAATTGCTCATGAAAGATAGTAAAGCATTGAACCCTTTTCTGTATATTTTAATTGAAACAGAAACAAGATTTGTAATCCTGTGAAACATAAGAGAAAAATGATTCAAACTGAAATCAAAACTAAATTCAGTTTGTTGGAACATTGCGTTTTGTAAATGGTTGAAATTAAGATTCAGGTTAAAGAAACGCGCCCCTGTTCGAATCTAGTAAGTAAAAATACATACAAATTTATGAGCATTTTCGACCCAGTAACGAATTCACCAAGTAGTATTTTACCACAAATCATGTAAATTACACGTGGTACACATAACAAGAGAGTGGTATTTTATCATTTTGATTGATAATTGTATTATAATTCATTCACAAATTATAAGGTCAATTACCAACTTGACTTTTTTTACCTTTTTTCTTTGACATAAGGCATCAAAGTTTTATTACTAGTGATATATATTAATGATTCCGTCTTTCTATTGAGTCCTCGGGCGACCTTCACTATCCCTAAGGTCATTTTGTCATTGACACTCCAAGAACATTATGAGCCTGCTATCTGGCCCACTTGCCTAAATTCTCTTTTTTTTTGATATCTTGTGGTTTGTATGCCAGAAAACTAGCTAGCAAAGTTAGCAATCATTTGGGGGAAATAGTTTCCTGGTGGCTTTCGTTAAGGATTCTTCCTCATCCCGATATTTGAAATTTTTTAATGATAAAGAAAAGATCGAGATGTAGTATTTCCCATGAGACAACCATCCCCAACCATAAATTACAGACATATACAAGTTGTCCTAAGGTCTCCAACAATGGACACACATCCAAATCCCTTGCAAGGTGTAAGAGGTCCCCAAGCGGATTAAGTACAAAATAACAGGAGCGGCTGAAGAATTCGGACTAATTCCATCATTGAAGTCCGGCAAAATTTAAATAACAAAACAAACAAGGGACTTATACAGGAAGCATATAGAAAACTATCGGAGTTCTTAGTATAAGCCAGAGTTTGGGGCAAACAGACCAAAGTAAATGCATTTGTTCTAACTGTTATGTCGTTGAACCGGAAGGCGACAGGACCTTGACCTTGACGTTTACCACATGCAGTGCCTTTGTTTCAAAACCAACCCCTTTATGAACAAGTCGTATGTAACCATAATTAAAACATAGACGTTGTTTAATTTTCTTAGGGCATGCACACCTTTAAAGAATTTGCATGGGGTTGTTTTATCCCCAATGTGGTATTCCAGTGGGTACGAACTATACACATAATTAACCAATAGATATAGTTCCCGCAGGAGTTAAGCCAATCGTAACTATTTGGCCATTTTCGCTTATATACTTCGATAGCAAAGCGGAAATAGCCGAGTAGTTACGATTGGAGTTAAGCACCAATCGTTCAAGGGGATTCTTCATCTTACAACTAACTGACAAACATCACTGGGGTTCTCAATTGAGAACGTAGTGCGTAAGGCCGATTGTGTGCAAGATATTGGCTTCTTCTTATGTGAAAATTAGATCAAACTGGACAACAGTTATACGTTATATCGCAAGAGCAACGTTTAAACAAAAAAGACCACTCCCGGGCGGTTTTAAAAGCAGGAGCTCTGGGATTTTCGGAGAAAGTCAATTATAAAAATCGAAATAGAAATTATTTATCTCTCTGTAAATATTTATATTTCAAACTAAATATCATAATTCTTGATAAGAAATGTACCTCTAGTTGTCATTCCCAATGTTAAATTGTACTCTCAAGTTCATTTGAAGGTTGACGGTAACCACAAGTGGCCATAAATATTACAAGCTGCATGTCACAAGCACAAGAAGAACTTTACTTACCTTTAATTCATACCTGTTGGCAGTGTGTCAGTTTCGTTTTGTGAATAATGACTAGTTGGTTTGTTTTAAAATCATTTATGAAGTCATTGACAAAACATCAGGAAAGTTAATTTAACGTTGCTGGTCTTCGACTTTCCGGTTTCCGCGGGATGGTTTCGCCAACTCTGGCGATCTCCTCGCCCAGGATAGGGTACGGACTTTAGGTTAAAAAATAATTATAAATATAACATCAAACCCTTTCCCGTAAATCTGCCACAAACCAAATAGTATCTACTCTGGCATTTTAGAGAGAGAGAGAGAGAGAGAGAGAGAGAGAGAGAGAGAGAG
This sequence comes from Geukensia granosissima, assembly GCA_032357055.1. Lineage (NCBI taxonomy): Eukaryota > Metazoa > Mollusca > Bivalvia > Mytilida > Mytilidae > Geukensia > Geukensia granosissima. The sequence goes on from JAULBM010299684.1 coordinate 14,901, forward strand.
AGAGAGAGAGAGAGAGAGAGAGAGAGAGAGA
>JAULBM010299695.1:0-14930 GCA_032357055.1 Geukensia granosissima
CTTCCAATATCCGGTGTGCTTTTTTCTATTACTGTAAAATCAAGTGCTTTTAGAGACACATTGGTGTTGTAATAGGTAATCGTATTGGACACCATTCCTTTGTCGCCATAGGTAAGGGTGATATTCCCGGCGGTAACATTTTCTGTTGTTCCTCCGCCACTACCGCTAGAGCTTGCGGTGGTGCCTCCGCCGTCGTCTCCACAGCTAGTTAGTATTAAACTAGTTAGTATTAAAATACTGGCAAGAACCAGAAAACTGGTTTTGATAAATTTAAGATCATTCATGTCAATCCCTATTTTTGAAATTTAACCATTTAAATGGTCATCTATTATTATAATATATCAAGCAAATTTATTATTAAAAATAAACAATTTGGCTTATTTTTTTAATTTATTTATTAAGAATGGGGGAAATGAGCGGAAGAGATAAAAATATCACGAGGGCTGAGCGGAGTCGAAGCCCTCGTAAATAATCGAGTAAATAAATAAATAAATTTAATTTATACTAAATAAAATTACTTTTTAGTCGAATACGGATCGATGGCATCTTCAATCCTTTTGCGATTGGCTGGACTTAGAGTAATTTCCGCAGAAGAGATGTTCTCATGAAGTTGCTCCATTCTCGTGGCACCGATGATGTTAGAAGTAACAAAATCTCGGTCATTGACATAGGACAAACTCAACTGGGCTAAACTCATATCCAAGTCCTCCGCAATCTCCGCCAATTTTTCTATTTGGTTTTCCGATAGGGGATTCATGTAATATCCCATCATGGCACGGAATAAATCCATTCGTGATCCCTTGGGCATTTCGCCCTTGCGATATTTTCCGCTGAGCATTCCTCCCGCTAATGGGGAGTATGCCAAAAGTCCAATCTGTTCGTAAGCAGATATTTCTGCCAAACCAACCTCGTATTCTCTTCTAAGTAAGCTATAGGCATTTTGAATGCTCTGCATCCTCGGTAGTCCATGCTTCTCGGCTAGTCGGAGGAACTGGTTAGTTCCCCAGGGGGTTTCATTGGACAGTCCGACATGAAGGATTTTTCCTTGCTTGACTAATTTATCAAGGGCTTGTAAAACCATTAGGATATGCTCACTCGATTTTTTATCGAGCATGCTTTCTTGAAAATAAGTGCGTCCCCATTTTGGCACATCTCGTTGTGGCCAATGCAGTTGGTAAAGGTCAATGTAGTCGGTTTGTAATCGTCTAAGCGAACCCTCCACCGCTTTTTCAATTCCTGAAGCAGTAAAACCCTCTCCCTCTCTAATCCAAGCAACTCCGGGACCGGCTACTTTAGTAGCGAGGATAATCTGTTTCCGATTACCACGGGCACTAAACCAATCGCCAATGTATTCTTCGGTTTTCCCGTAAAGTTCTCTTTCCGGAGGGACGGGATAGATTTCAGCGGTATCGATGAAGTTTATTCCTTTCTCAACCGCATAATCCAATTGCTCAAATGCCTCTTCCTCAGTGTTTTGTTTCGCCCAAGTCATGGTGCCTAGACATATTTTAGTGACTAATAAATCTGTGTTGCCAAGTTTTTTCTTTTCCATTGCGTGTCCTTGATGTTTTATTTTATTGTAACATGTAGTATAGTTAATTCTTTCAAAGTTTGATTTTTTAGGGTATATAGTGTAAAATACAAAGATAAATAAATAAATAAAAATTTTAAGTTATAAAATTGTTAAAATGAAATTAATACAATTAAGTTTTCAATTTGATGAGGATGAAATTGATGATAGGTCAAATGAAGAAATAAAAAACCAAGTATTAATTGATGAATTTTGGACTTCAAGACAACGACAAAGTAATAGCATACATGAGATTTCTTACCGGGCTTGTTTTAAAGCTGAGTTAGTTGAGTATTTTGTTAGTAGGTTTTCAAAAAAAGGAGATTATGTTTACGATCCTTTTGGTGGAAGGGGAACTACGGCTATACAAGCAGCACTGATGGGAAGGATTCCTATTTCTAACGATATAAATCCATTAAGCAAAATTTTTGCAGAACCAAGAGTCAATCCACCCAAAATAAACGAAGTAGAAAAAAGATTAAATCAAATTTTTAGCACCTTTAATTTAGAAGATAATCTAATAGATAATAATCTAAACATGTTTTATGAGGAAAATACCTATAAAGAAATATTAACTTTAAAACATTATTTATTTTCTAGGAAGCAAGCCAAACAAGAAGATAAAATAGACAAATGGATACGGATGGTGGCGACTAATAGATTAACCGGTCATTCCCCCGGTTTTTTTTCTGTTTATACATTGCCCCCCAATCAAGCCACTTCAAAAGAGCGTCAAATTAGAATCAATAAAAGTAAAAACCAATTACCTCAATATCGAGATGTAAAATATATCATTTTAAAAAAAACCCAAAGTTTATTAAAAGATATTGGAGAAAGTGAAATAGCAATACTTTCAGGAGTAAATAAAAAAGCAATTTTTACTACTCAATACTCGCAAGAAACTACACGCATTCCCAGCAATCTAGTGAAGTTAGTTGTTTGCTCTCCGCCTTTTCTTGATATTGTTAATTATGCACAGGATAATTGGTTAAGGTGCTGGTTTAATGGAATAGATGTTGATCAACTAAAAAGAAAAATTACGACTCCTTCCGATTTAGCTCAATGGGAAAAATTTATTTTGAATACTTTTATAGAGTTAAAAAGAATTTTGAAAAAAGGAGGAAAGGTTGCTTTTGAAGTTGGAGAAGTTAGAAAAGGAAAAATAAAGTTAGATGAAATAGTTATTAGGTTAGCCAAACAGTCTGGACTTAATTATGTCTCAACTTTTATTAATCAACAAACTTTTACTAAAACATCAAATATTTGGGGAATAAAAAATAACACGGATGGAACGAATAGCAATAGAATTGTTTTCTTAGAGAAATAAGAATATGGATAAAGAATACACTAAAAAATTAGAAGGAATCATCAAACAGATGTTAACCCCTTTAAAATCAATCCCTTTTGGAATAGTCATAGATGCTATTTCGGGTCACAAGGTAATCCGTTTTGATAAAAGCAATAAAAACCATAAAAGAATTTTAAAAGATTTAATAAAGGTTGCCAAGAAAGTAGGTCAAGAAATTAATAGAAATGGAATTAAAAAACGAAGAGTTAATGAAGTAGGCAATGCAATTGAATCTTTTGTTAAAAACGAACTTTCTGCTATTGGATATAATGCACAGACAAAAAGGGGTGGCTATCCTGATTTAGAGTTTGAAACTCCTCTTGGAGAGGTGCATTATTTAGAATGTAAAACATTCAATAAAAAAACTTTTAATTCACCTCTACGTTCTTTTTATTTGTCCCCATCATCCAATTTTAAAGTAAGCAAAGATGCTTGCCATTTTTTAATTTCTTTTGAAACCATTGAGGATAAAAGAGAAGATGATAAAAATATTTATAAGGTTAAGAAATGGAAGATATTAACACTTGATTTACTTGAAGTTAATGTTAAATATGAATTTAATTGTAACAATAAGGAACTTTATCATACAAAAAATATTTTAGCTGAAGGTGAACTTTAATAAACCCCCTTATCTTATTAAAATTATTTTTTATAATTTTATTTACTTAGTAAATATCATCACCACCAAACTGATGAGGATTAATCCCATAATAAAGTATTCTACGAAACGATTGGATGCTTTCTTGACCGTGAAATTAGTCAAGGCAATGCCAATGAAAGAACCGATGGTAAGGTTGATGGCTAAAGGAATATCTAATTGATCGCCCCCTCCATAGATTAGGGAAGTGATTCCCGATATGATAAGGGTAATGAAAATCGAAGAACCAACAATCCCTTTAGAAGGAATCTTGGTTAATAGAAAGAAGGTCGGGAAGATGATGACTCCTCCACCAATCCCAGTTGCCCCCATGATGATGCCAATGACGATGCCCGCGGGGATTAATAACATTTTTTCCGATTTGGTATGAAGTTTTTCTTTAATCCTTTTTAAGAAATTGGTTTGCTGGGGTATCATCAGAAGCACCGCCACAAAGATGACCACGATGATGATGTTTTTTAACAGACCTTGAAACTCGACAATCTTTTCCGGGGGCATGGTTAATAGATAGTAATTAATCCCTCCTCCAGCAAGGAATAAGCCGGGTAAGGAGCCAATCAGGAAAAGTATCGAAATTTTATAGCTAATGTTTTTTAATTGAACATGCTGATAGGTGGAATAAACTTTTGTTAAAGCAGAAATTAAACTAGCCGTACCAACCGCAGCAGAAATTTCTAATTTGAATAGGACATTCAACACTGGCACTAACAACACCCCACCGCCTACTCCCGTAAAATTAATCAGGAAACCCAATACCAAACCAATCAAGATGGGAATGAGCTGTAAGCTGTCCAAGTTAAAAGAAGAGAGTTCTAACATGATAAATTTATTTTATAAAGTATCCAGTAAAAAAATCCAGTAAAATATTAATCAAAATTAGTTCAGTTATTAGGAGGAAGGGAAGTTAATTCTTATAGAAAAATTCTTCGCTAGGCCTAAGCGGACGTTTCAACCATAAGGGTCGTCTCAGTCCTTTATTGTTAGGATGTTTGCCCGGACCGGGTCGGGTCATGGCCAACCATTCGCGGTAAATCTCCATCGACTTTTCGGTATCCACCATGACATCTCCTTGCTGGTCACCGGGATGGGCTTTCTCCACTCTAACTTTTTGATGCCAACAGTGCATGCCACTAATGGGATCGGGATGAACTGGGAAGGTAATGTTTTGGTGAACACCACCTTCCTCCCAAAAAATTCGTTGCAAGTCGGGATCGGAATCGGGATGATTTTTTTTACTAGTCTTTAATCGTTTCGGATCACGAACTTTCCTCAATGTCCATTTCCCATCTTGATGATTAATATCCACCAAGGCGGTTGCCCATTGGTTGGCTACTGGGTCTTGTGGTCTTCGCCAGCGACCAAGGTGATGAGAGCAACAAACCGTTTGAGGACGAATCCCTTCAGTATCCCATACCGACACGACAAAGTAACCAATCCCAGTATTCACTCGGACTAGTTCTCCGGGTTTTAAATTTAATCTTTTTAAATCGCTAGAGTGCATCCATAAAGGATTTCGGTTAGATATTTCGTTAAGCCATTTGGAATTACCAGAACGAGAATGAATCAAGGTTGGTAGGCGGAAGGTTGGTATCAGAGGAAAATCCCCTTTGTCGAAATCCATTTCACTGTGGTGAATGTGGCTTTTAATATAGGTGGGGAAAGAATATTCGTCCCAACCCCATTCTGTCATGGTCGAAGAATAAAATTCTAGCTTTTTTGAGGGAGTTTTAAATCCAGCCACCGCTTTTCCGTTGACTTCTAAACCAACCACTTTGCCATCTTTTAATACTTGTTTAGTGGTTTTATCGATTTTACTCCCAGATAACTCTTTCTCGCTTAATGGCTTGCGATTGAGTTCATAAACATCTTCGGCAACTTTAAAAGCACCGTACTTTTGCATGTATTGAAGTTCTGATAAATTTTCTTTTCGAGCAACTTCTGGAAGTCCTTCCACTCTTTCAAAGATGTATTGATAATATTCTTCGATGGTGATTTTCTCTTTCTTTCGATAAGGCGATTCAAAATGTTTTCGAATGCCCAGCTCTCCATCCGGATCGATTCTCCAAGAAAGTTCAATCCAAAATTCATCTTCTTCCCAAACCTCACCAGGATTGACTTCATAAGTAAATTGAAAGGGTTTATTATTACGGCGAGCTAGTTCTCGAAAAATCGGTTGACGAAAACCAATCCATACTCCGGAATGAGTTTCATAACTCACTAAGTCATGCCTTTCTGAAGAATGCCCCATCGGTAAAACTAAATCGGCATAATAGGCGGTCTCGTTCCAAGTGGGAGTTAAGGCAATATGAAGTCCAACCTTAGATTCATCTTCTAGTGCCTCAATCCAAGTGAACCCGTCCGGATAAGTCCAGACTGGATTGAATACCCTAGTGAAATAAACCTCCATTCGACCTCGCCCGTCTTTGAGGAAGTGAGGAAGGAGTTGGCTCATTTCAAAATGAGAGAGAGGATATTCATCGGGGAAATGAAGTTCGTTCCACGATTTTATGGGAGGAGGATTATCAAAAAATTCAGGATGGAATTTACTCCATGCACTAGGTGAAGTTCCTCCCTTGGTGCCCACACTGCCGGTGAGGACATTAAGAAATTGAAGACAACGAGCCACCGCCCAACCACCAAGGTTTCCACTTCCAGCACTTCTCCAGTTGTGACAAGCAAATTGACTGCCTGCTCGTGCCACCCAGCGAGCGGCTTCAATGATTTTATTTTTATCAACCCCAGTTTCTGCTTCCGCAAATTCGGGAGTGAATTGTTGATAATGACGTTTTAATTCGTTGATGAAATCACTCACCTGCATGTCTTCTGGAGATTTGCTTTCATTTCGGTCTTGATAAAATTTGGTTAAAGATTCTTTCCAGTTGACCCATTGTTCAATGTAGTCTAGGTTATAAAGGTCTTCTTCTAAAATAATCCTCGCCATGGCTAAAAGTAAAGCCGCTTCGGTGCCGGGATAAGTTGCCATCCACGAGTCCGCTCGACTAGCGGTATTGGATAGGCGGGTATCGATGACGATTAACTTGGCTCCTTGATTTTTCCCTTCGATAATCCTTTGAGCATGAGGATTGAAGTAATGCCCTGCCTCTAAGTGGGAGGAAATTAAAAGGATGGTTTTAGCGTGAGAAAAATCTGGAGAAGGTCGATCGTAACCATCCCAAAGCACATAGCCAAACCTTGCTCCTGCCGAACAGATATTGGTATGGCTATTATGTCCATCGACTCCCCAAGCTTGAAGAACCCTTTCGGCATAACCTTCATGACCGGGACGACCGACATGATAAACCACTTCGTTGAGTTTGCCGGCTTTAATGGTTTTATTAATCCTAGAGGCAACTTCATTTAGGGCTTCATCCCAAGAAATTTGCTCCCACTTTCCTTCTCCTCGTTTACCAGTTCGCCTCATAGGATAGAGGATGCGATCTTGATCGTTGATTTGATTGATGGTTGCTGGTCCTTTAGCACAGTTACGACCACGGCTACCGGGATGATAGGGATTACCTTCGAATTTCTTTACTTGACCGGTGCTTTTATCCACATAGGCGAGTAGTCCACAACCGGCTTCACAGTTAAAGCAAGCGGTAGGGACGATTTGATAATTTCGTTTCTTTCGTTTTCCCCAACCTTGAGCATCGTATTCTTCCCAATCATCCCATTTCTCTGGGGGAGGATAATTAGTAAGTTCCCCCGGTTCGGTTAATTTATGAGGAAGGGGGGCGGGAGACTCGGTGGACTCTACTTTAGGAATGATTTTAAGTAATTCAGCGACTTTTTCAATAATAGTTTTCATATCAATAATTTTTAGCTTAGTTGGATGGTTTGAGGAGCAAAAACCCAAATTTTAACGGAATACCACATACCAATTAAAGCGAATAGAGGAATGCCAGCTAGGACAAAAATTCCATAGCTTGCACTGATAAGACTCATGTAAGCGAGGATGCTTAAAAAGAGAGGCAGGGCAATTCCTATGAAAAGTATTCCTATGAAAAATTCTTTTTTAAAACGACCACGGGTAATGATTTCCATAGTGGTTTTAGAATCTTTAGTGGGATGGGGAGTTACCCATTCGGCAAGGATGAAGAAAAAGTGGATGATGATTCCAATCATTAATAATGTATGGAAGGGAACATAACTCATTCGACCAATTTCAAAAGCACTAATCATTAAAAAGTCATTGCCACCACTCAATTTCTTTAATGCCAATATGATTAAAAGGTATACCGCACTGCTCCCGATTATGGTATGGGTGAACATGCTGAAGACGAGAAGAGGATTCTGCCAAAAATCTCGCCCTTTAGCTTGGGAGAAAAGGAAGGCGGTATAGGTGGAAGTTAATACCGCAAAAATGACGATGAAGACTTCAATCATCGTTTTGATAAAACTGGGGAAGGGGATGACTTGGTCTAGGAACCAAAGGGATATTAGAAAACCAAACCCACTAATAATATAGGCACCTTTGACTAACCAAGATTTAAAGTTAGGTCTTAGCAAGACATAGAGGAATCGCATCGGCTGATCAAGGTCTTTAACCAATAATAAACCAGTAAGACCTAGGAATAGAAGAGAAAGGAGAGCCATGTAATTCATTAATGTAGGAGAAAAAGCCATCCCAGTGGATTGGAAGAGTAGGGCTAGTGGAAATATCCCAGTAGCAATCGCTTTGGTGCAAATGTAACCAGCTACTTCCCAGCCCCAGAGTAGCCCCTTGCTAGGAGCATCATAAACTCGTTTATCCGGAGTTGGTTGGTTTGGTTTGCCGGAACCATGGCTTAAATCTTTATTAGAATTTTCATCTAAGGTTTTGTTTAAACCTTTATCGATGATTTTTCCAAATTCATTTTGTTTGTTTTCAAAGTGTCCCACTCCCTTGCTTTGATCACTCCACAGGTAGGAAGATTGCATTTCGGTATTAATCGGGTTGAGAGATGCTTGATCACCTTCGATATAGAAAAGTTTTGGCTTGGTGGCTTTCTCTGGCTTCCTTACCGATACCTGATTACGGGCAATGGTTTTGGCGATGAAAGAATTCTTATTATCCATGTCACCACTAATAATAGCTTGGGTAGGACAAACATTCACACAGGCGGGCTCTAAACCCACATCCACCCGATGAGCACAGTAATTACATTTAGCGGCAGTATGAGTGGCAGGATCAATATAGAGGGCATCGTAGGGGCAGGCTTGCATACAAGCTTTACAACCGATGCAACGATTATTGTTAAAATCGACAATCCCATCTTCACGGGTGAATAAAGCGGAAGTGGGGCAGATTTCTGTACAAGGAGAATCCGCACAATGATTACATCTCATTACTGAGAAAAGTCTTCTAGTATCCGGAAATTCTCCTTTCTCAATATACTTAACCCAAGTACGATTAACACCAACTGGAACTTCATGTTCCGCCTTACACGCTACCGTACAAGCATGACAACCAATACAACGAGTATTGTCTATAACAAAACCATAATTCATTATTTTATATCTTACTATAGGATGGATGTTTTTTTGATTATTTTAATTAAAAGTTTGTTTTAATGATTCTAAATAAAGTATAGAAAAAAGATAAAAAATATTTAAAATATTAATAAAATTAATATTTTGAGTAGTTTTAACAATTTTTGGATATAATGGATGGTTTTTAATAATTATTTTTATAAAAAAATATTGTTTTAGGATAATCTTTTTCTTAAAATGAGTTTTAAAAAATAAAAAATGATTTAAAAGAACCTAAAAATAAAAAATAGAGCAAAAAATGAAACCATTTATAGCCAAAAAAGTAAATTTGGTTTAAAAAAACTGCGACGGAAGGTGTCTTAAAATTTGACTTAATAGTAAGAAAAGACTATATTTATGTGTATAAATAGGTATGATTTGTAGTATTAATAGCTTATGGAAGACGAATTAAAGCAAAAGGAGAACCCTAATTCAAAAGCATCCTCGGTGAATGGGTCTAATAATCATGATAAAAACCATAAAAAACAGGATGAAAATTTGAATGATAAAGAAAATAATAAAGAAAATTCACAAGATAAGCTAAAAAATAAAACTAAAAAACATACTGAAGACTTGAAACACGAGAATCAAACCTTGAAAAATGAGATTGAACAGTTAAAAAAATCTCAAGAAGAAAATCAAGATTTGATCCAACGGCAGAAGGCAGAGTTTGATAATTATCGCAAACGAGTTAATGAGGAAAAGGATAAATTAGTCCTTTATGGTGGAGAGAATGTCCTCAAGAGTTTTTTGAAAATCTATGACAATTACATCAATGCTCTAGAGGTAAAAACCGAGGATGAAAATACCTTGGCTTTCTTAAAGGGGTTTCAACTCCTTAAGAATGACATGGATAAATTCTTAGAAGAACATCATGTCAATCCTTCTACTAAAGTAGGAGATGACTTCAATCCCAACATTCACCAAGCTATCCAAATTAGCGAGAGCGATAAGATTGAATCTGAAAAAGTTGCCGAGGTGTTTCAACAAGGATTTTTATTAAGGGATAAGATGATTCGAGAAGCGGTGGTGAAGGTGGAGAAACCTGCACCTAAACCTCAAACATCATCAACATCTTCTAATGAAAAGACAGAAAAGACTGAAAAGACAAGTGAAAAAAAAGATTAAAAAGTTAAAAGAGATTAAAAATAAGTAATATTTATTGGAGAACAAAAAATGGCAAAAATAATAGGTATAGATTTAGGAACAACCAATTCCTGTGTGTCGGTAATTGAAGGTGGAGAACCAGTCGTCATTCAAAATGCCGAGGGGCTTAGAACCACTCCCTCGATTGTTGGGTTTACTGATAAGAATGAAATTTTAGTTGGGCAATCGGCGAAGAACCAAATCGTCACTAACCCAACCAAGACGATTTATTCGGTGAAGCGATTCATGGGTTCATCGTTTAGTGAAATAAAGGCAGAAATAAGTAACTTCCCTTATAAAATCATTGACGATGGTCGTAAGGTGAAAATAGAAGTAGGTGATAAGCAATACACTCCTCAAGAGATTTCGGCAAGGATTTTAGAAAAAATGAAACAATCCGCTGAAGATTATCTAGGAACACCAGTCACCCAAGCAGTGATTACGGTGCCAGCTTATTTTAACGATGCGCAAAGGCAGGCGACAGTCGATGCCGGTAAGATTGCCGGATTAGATGTCAAGCGAATTGTCAACGAACCAACCGCAGCTGCTCTTGCTTATGGTTTGGATAAAAAGAACAATTTAAAAATAGCCGTCTTCGATCTTGGCGGGGGAACTTTTGATATTTCTATTTTGGAATTAGGCGATGGCGTATTTGAAGTAAAATCGACTAATGGTGATACTCATTTAGGTGGGGACAACTTCGATGAAGTATTGATTAATTATTTAGTCGATGAGTTTAAAAAAAGCAATGGTATTGATCTTAAGAAAGATCCGATGGCATTACAGAGGTTAAAAGAGGCCTCTGAAAAAGCTAAAAAAGAATTATCGAGTACAACTGCAACCGATATTAACCTTCCGTTTATTACTGCCGATGCCTCTGGGCCTAAGCATTTAAACATTAATATCACGCGCTCTAAGTTCGAGCAATTAGTTGACTCCCTTTTAGAAAAAATTAAACAACCTTGTTTCAATGCCATCAAGGATTCTAAATTCGATGTCTCTGAAATCAATGAAGTGATTTTAGTCGGTGGATCTACCCGGATGCCTGCGGTTCAAAAAATCGTTAAAGAAATTTTTAAACGAGAACCGAACAAAGGGGTCAACCCAGATGAAGTAGTTGCCATGGGGGCTGCCATTCAAGGAGGAATTTTAGGAGGAGATGTTAAAGACATTTTACTCTTGGATGTGACTCCTCTTTCTTTAGGAATTGAAACCTTAGGTGGGGTGATGACTAAATTAATCGAAAGGAACACCACCATTCCTACTAAGAAAAGTCAAATCTTTTCTACCGCAGATGATAATCAAACTGCGGTTACCATCAATGTCTATCAAGGGGAGCGAGAGATGGCGACCCATAATAGATTGTTAGGAAGATTTAACTTAGAGAACATACCCCCAGCTCCACGAGGAGTGCCTCAAATCGAAGTGGCCTTTGACATCAATGCCAACGGTATCCTTAATGTTAATGCCAAAGACCTTGGTACTGGTAAAGAAAATAAAATTACCATTGAGGTATCGAGTGGATTGTCAGAAGATGAAATTAAAAAGATGGTGGAAGACGGAGAGAAAAACCGAGAAGCCGATAAGCAATCTAGGGAAGCTACCGAGGTGGCTAATGCTGCGGATAGTATGGTGTATCAAACCGAAAAACTACTTAAAGAAAGTGGTGATAAAATTTCTGCCGAGAATAAGTCTAAGATAGAAGCCGACCTTAAAGTGCTTAAAGAAAAAATTCCAAGCAAGGACAAGGAAGCGATTCAAAATGCCATCAATGCCTTGACCGAGAGCACCCACAAGGCAAGCAGTGAAATTTACAAACAAGCTGGAGCCGGAGCTGAACAAGCAGGTAAAGCTGACCCAGCCGGTAAAGAAACCCAAGATAAGAAAAAAGATGACAGTGTCTCAGATGCGGATTATGAGGTGGTGGACGATGATAAGAAAAAATAATTTATCATCCTTTTCTGTATCTTTAATAAATCGTATAGCTATAATCCATAGCGGTGTTAAACCTAAGTGTTAAAAAAACCACTATGGATTATGGGTTATAATAGATAAAGAAAATAATTATGTCCCAAGAAGATTATTATGATGTACTAGGGGTTTCTAAGAGTGCTAGCCAGGAAGAAATAAAAAAAGCTTTTCGCAAGAAAGCGATTGAAAATCACCCCGACCGCAACGCTGATAATCCTCAAGCGGAAGAAAATTTTAAGAAAATCAACGAGGCCTATTCGGTCTTATCCAACGAAGAGAAAAGAAGGACTTACGACCAATTCGGTCATGCTGGAGTAAATCAACAAGGGCAGGGCTTTAGTGGTTTCTCTAGTTCCGGTTTTGACTTTTCAGATATTTTTGAAGAGGCCTTTGGGGGAGAGAGCATCTTTGAAAGTTTTTTTGGAGGGGGAGGAAGGAGGAGCTCTCAAAGGAGAAGGGGAGCTGATCTTAAATTCAATTTAGAGGTTAGCTTAGAGGATTGTTATAACGGTAAAGAAACCACCCTTAATTTTAGCAAAAAAGCGGTTTGCGATTCCTGTCACGGGCATGGTACTGCCGATGGTAAGCAGGCACGAACTTGTAGCACTTGCCAAGGGCATGGTAAGATAAGGCAGAACCGAGGCGTGTTCAGTATCAACACCACCTGTCATGCTTGTCAAGGGCATGGTTTTGTCTTAGATAATCCTTGCCGAACTTGTCGAGGAGGGGGAACCGTGCAAAAGGAAAGGAAGTTAAAAGTTAAAATTCCTCAAGGCATTGATGAAGGACAAAGCATTAAGATTACCGGAGAAGGTGAAGCGGAGATGGGAGGTAATAATGGTGACCTTTATGTTAGCATCCATGTCAAGCCCCATGATTATTTCGTTCGTAAAGAACAAGACCTCTTCTGTGATATTCCAATTAGTTTAACCACCGCAGTCTTAGGTTCTAGCTTTAATCTCTCCACCGTTGGAGGAGAGAAAATCAAAGTTAAAATCCCTTCCGGAACTCAACCAGAATCGACCTTACGAGTAAAAGGTCAGGGCATGCCCATTCTCAATTCTTCTTCTCGCGGTGATCTTTACATCACCTTTAAAGTGAAGGTGCCGGAAAAGTTGGATGATAAAAGTAAAAAACTTTATCAAGAATTAGCTGGCAACAGCAAAGAAGAAGACATCGCACCGATTAAAAAAATCGTCAGGAAAAAATCTTTTTTCGGATTTTAGTTTTTTTTAAAATAAGTAATAATTTACTTTTTTATTTTATTCTTTTAGAAGATGGATTACTGATTGCTTTAAATTATTGGATTTATATTTAGTAATTTTATTATTGTTCACTATTATAAATTGCTTGAATATGGTAATGATTTTATATAATCTTCCATAAATTGCCAATCTGGCTCGAATTCTCCCTGTTCATTCTTTTTTGCTGGGAGTTTAATTATTTCTAATAATAGTTTTTTTTGTATTAATTCTCTTCCGTGTGATAGATATTTTTTCTCAAAAGTAAATTCCATTATAGATTTTAAGAATAGGGCATTATATTTATTTAATTTACTGTGTTTTAATATATGTACATTTTGAGTTGTAACATAGTTATAATCATGATAATAAACTTTTCCTATAGCACCATTTAGATTTACTGTTAGAGTATTCTCTAAGTTGATGTTGGGTTTATAGTCAATAAATGAATGAATATTATTATTTGTGCTTCCTCTAGCGATGAGAGGGATTTCTCCTTCATTAGTAGTATTAACATCTATTTTTTCATGATTAAGAATTGTAAAAATACCATTGCTATTAATCTCCTCTTTATTGGCTATGTTTTTTATCAGCGAAAACTCCTGCCATTTTTCAGTGTTGATCTTTTTATTTATTTTTTTTACACTATTTATATTCTCAATTACATTACTAAAATCTATTTTATGACTTATAGATTTTATGTAATCTTCCATGAATTGCCAATCAGGGTTTTCTTGTTTATCTACTGGAAGTTGTATTTTATCTTTTTTGATTCTTGCACCACTTAAGAATCTTCCATAACCATATTTATATGTACTTTTATAAAAGATTGAACATAAAAAAAATGCTATAAATTTATTTAGTATAAAATTAACAGGAATTAAGCATATAGTTCTTACTACTGGTAGAACATAATAATCTTCATGGTAAAAAGCCTTATAATCATTGCCTCTTGTAGCTAAGGTGATAACATTCTTATAATGAGTTTTACAACCTTCTATCTCTTCTATAATACCGTTGTTTGCTGCTGTATTAGATACAATACAAACTTTATCATTAGGGTTTTCGGATTCTACTATATAGTTCTTTTTGTTTTGAATATCGCCACCGACATTAACATTAAATAATCCTGTTTTTGTTTTTGGATTGAAAAAAATATCAAACTCTTTCCAGTTTGTAGTATCTACTTTAGTCATCTGTACTTTCTAAAATACTTTTTGCATTAATTTTATGTTTTGATAATATCTCCAACATAGTTAAATCATCAATATCTTTATTTAATAGATCGAAATCTTTTTTAGTTTTAAATACTACATATTCTCTAATATTAGCTAAAAAATCCTTTTCGGTTAAATTACTATAATCAGTTTTAGAGTGTGATTGTATTATCCATTCATCTTCACCAGTAACTGACTTAAATACTAGATTAATATTATCTTCGTACTGGGTAGGATTTTTAATTTTATTTAATAGATTTTTTTTAATATT
>JAULBM010299706.1:0-14929 GCA_032357055.1 Geukensia granosissima
CCAACATTTCCTTGCCTAAGATACTGTATTTACCTCCTGTATCCAACTGTTACCCCAACATTTCCTTGCCTAAGTTATTATATTTACCTCCTGTATTCAACTGTTACCCCAACATTTCCTTGCCTAAGATACTGTATTTACCTCCTGTATCCAACTGTTACCCCAACATTTCCTTGCCTAAGTTACTATATTTACCTCCTGTATTCAACTGTTACCCCAACTTTTCCTTACCTAAGTTACTATATTTACTTCCTGTATTCAACTGTTACCCCAATATTCCATTGCCTAAGATACTGTTTTTACTGAAATACCACTTCTCCCTGTTGAAACTCACTTCTCCCTTTTCCTCCTGAAAGGGAGAAGTCATTTCACCCATTCAATGAATCCTAGATTATGCCCTGCTGTATCCAACTGTTACCCCAACATTTACTTGCCTAAGATATAGTATTTACCTCCTGTGTCAAACTGTAACCCCAACATTAACTTGCCTAAGATACATACTCTATTTACCTCATGTATCCATCTGTTACCCCAACATTTACTTGCCTAAGATACTGTATTTACCGGTACCTCCTGTATCCAACTGTTACCCAACATTTACTTGCCTAAGATATTGAATTTACCTCCTGTGTCCAACTGTTACCCCAACATTTCCTTGCCTAAGATACTGTATTTATCTCATATATCCATCTGTTACCTGAACATTTACCTGCCTAAGATACTGTATTTACCTGTACCTCCTGTATATAACTGTTACCCAACATTTCCTTGTCTAAGATACTCTATTTACCTCCTGTTTCCAACTGTTACCCCAACATTTCCTTGCCTAAGATACTGTATTTACCTCCTGTTTCCAACTGTTTCCCCAACATTTCCTTGCCTAAGATACTGTATTTACCTCCTGTATCCAACTGTTACCCCAACATTTTCTTGCCATCTTATTCATCTCTACATCAATGTCAAATATAGGCTGACCTCTTTCTCTCTTCAACTGAGAAATTAATATATTAATAAAACATAGTTTTAAACAAAAAAATAGAACCAGGTTTGATATCAAGTGTGTTTGGTTTTTGAACTAGCTGTCAGAAACAGTTAGTACTTTTTCAAGGTCGGTACATCTAGTTGATATATTGTTTGATTTGTTATTGTCTCTGTACTATGTATCAAGTTCAGAGGTTAAATCTAATACAGTAAGTTTTTAGTGTTTGGTTTTATTTCATTTATAAAACCTATATCCCATGTTAGAGGGGAAGGTTCAGTTCTTACAAACATTAAACCCTGACACATAATTTATGTTCCTTCCCAAGCCAGGAACAGGTAATCCAAAGAATGTCTTTCTTTTTGTTTAAATGTTAATTGTTTTACATTTTATATTTATCTGGCCAATAGTTGTTACATTTGAATATCATCATTTTTAATTTTGTGGGGCCTTTTACAGCTTACCCTAAGGTGTGGACATGTGTCCATTATTGAAGGCCTTAGGACAACCTGAAGATGTTTATAATTTACATGTTTGGATGGCTGGCTCATGAAAAATCATACCACATCTTCTATATCTATAAAATATTATCAATAGATAATAAGATATCATACCTTGTATGGAAATTTAAAGAAAATTCCTCAAACTTAAAGCTGACTTATTCAACAATGTGTTCATACAATACAATTTCATGGATTTAATACACATTTAAGTAAATATACCACACTTTCCCATTAGTATCCCAATATGTTTACATACTTGTCTGATGATAAGTTTCCTCCTTAGTCGGTTCATGTCAGGAGGTAGCTGACTGGTATCTGAGGCATCATTTAATTTCTTTAAAAGCTGACGTTCTTCATATAAACTCATCAATGTACACCTGTAATGATTTTAAAAAATAAACCTATGGAGCAGTTGGTATCAGCAGCTTATTGTAACCTGTTTCTCAATTGTCAATGGAAGCTGCATTACTCTAACAGACACAATTACACACAAAATGTCACTGAAGTACTCCATATCTTAGATCTAGACCAAAGTCAGTCGTGCGGAAAATGTTGGTAAAAACTAGTCTCTGGGATTCTGCCTGAACAGAAGCATATCCCCTAATATATTATAACCCAATTGTCAGTGGAAGCAGCATTACTGTGAGAGAGGTACCTTCACTCCAAACACCATTGAGGTACTGCATGTGATATCCTAGATCTTAACCTTTACACAAAGCTTAACAAAAGTCAATCATGCAAAAATCATATATTAGAATGACCCAATTGCCAGTAGGAGCTGCATTATTATGTGAGATACATTAACATACCAACATATGGTATCCTAGGTCTGGACCTTAACACAAAACTTAACCCAAGTCAATGATGAAGAAATTGTATGTCTGTTAGAACTGCATTACTCTGTGAGATGGAACTACATACCACTGAGAAAATGTATGTGGTATCCTAGATTTTAACCTTAACTCATAATTAAACATGAGTGTGACAAACTGACAGGACACATAGAAGAATGGTTAAAATGTTATTTCCCTCACCAACTTCATTAGACAAGTGCATAAAAAGGCTGTGTCCATTTTGCATACCCTTGAACAGTTCATTATGATACTGTAACAAATCTTCACTAGAAAGGATATCTTGGAAAATATCATGGTTCAAAATGAATTTCAACACAAATCAAGAGAGGGAATACACACTTTTTTAAAGTCTGTGGCAACCTCTACATTTTGAACTTATTCAGATGTGTACAGTTGCCTTGACATTTCCTCAATATTCGACATGTTTCAACCAAGAATTGGAGTTAATCTTACATCATATTATTTTTTAGATTTCTATATCATAAAATTAATGTATTGGGTTCCAACTCCTTGGTGAAACAAAAGGTGATGTATATCTGAGCTATCTTCAAACAAATTTTTGAAATTCCCATACAACAAGCAGTATAAGTATTCAATTTTGTTGAAAACACTGAATTAACACACACAGTTCAAATTCCAGTTTGCTAAATCACTTGATTCTTCAACAATGGTGTTTATCAAAGTAGTGTTGTTTATCTAATGATTTTAAAGCATGTATTTATGAGAGACAAAAAGAATCAAATTACAATCATGTACAAGAAAAGTTAAAAAAAAGGACCTGTGGCAATTTTACAACTGAGGGTTAATAAAACTACTGTCATGTTATGATCATGTGATGTTTTGTTATTAAATGGCAGGCAAGTGCAAAAATAGTACTCCCATGTCGATATATGAAACAAAATACCAATTTCTGAGAAAACAACATTGGAATAAATTTGACAATAACCTAAGATATATTTCAAGTATTGCATAGAAGTTTTCTATTCTTTTAACATTGTCAAAATTGGAGACGAATAGGCAATCCGACAACTTGGGAAGAATCATCAAACTTTGTGTAGGGTTACATTATACATACCCCTAACCCCTTGAAATGTTTTTTATGGTAAAAGTGTGTATAATCTACAGCCAAATATGGTATATTCTGAACAATTTTAAACAAAAATCTTACTTTTCTTCTTCTTTATTTTCCTTTTCACTGGCTTTAATTTCTTTATCTATTTTTGTTTTTTCTGATGATTTGCCTCTATCACTTTGTTTTGTACTTTCAATTTCATCACAACTACTATTTTCACTTTCACTTTCAGAATCGACCACTGAACCATTATCTTCTTCTGTTTTTACTTCATGGTTGGTTTCCATTGGTAACCCTTTTCCTTGTATACTGTCAGAATCTTGTACTACAGACATCTCAAAATCCTCTTCATCCTTTACATGTACATCTTCATGTCCTGTAATAATAAATTTTAACACTGTAATAAGGCTCCCTTGAAGTATCAATAAACAACCTTTAATGTGTTATTGCAAAAACTAGTTAATGTACTGTTCCAAATTAAACTGCACCAGCTTTGAAGTGCAGTTGATTCTTTTCGCAATGATTAACAATGGAAAATATTAAAATAAAAATAGGAGATGTGGCATGATTGTCCATGAGATAGCCATCCACCAAATGACAGTCAAATCTTAAATTCTACAGGTCCCATTACAGCCTTCAACAATGAACCAGACTCCACACCATAACAGAAGCTGTAAGAGGCCAAAAATACAAAATGGGAAACTATTCATAAAACACAACAATAAGCATTTAACTATTTAAATGTCGAAACCAAAACTAGCAATTTAAAACTATGATGCTTTTCCATTTTGTCATGTAGTCCCTAATTTGAAAAGTGACTCAGTATATAATTGTTTGCCCCTCGACTCAATACCATTTTGTGTTCCATGTATATGGTGTCAAGCTTCACACTGACATACAGTATGGAACCAAATTTAACATTAACTGTGATCATCATTTTGTGCATACATAAGAAAATTTTATTTCTAAATACTACTTCCAGATTAGTTATTTTCTGAGTACCAATATGAACATTGTCTTTTTGGGGGGACAGAATTAGGGGTAAGGATGGGTATAAACATTGAAATATAATACAATACTTATGCTTACCAGCTGTGCTGCTCTGGAATACCATATCATTATCAACAGCATTATCACAGACCGTCGACAAGATATCATGTAACATTGGAGATTCACATTGTTTAGGAGAGCCTGGAGGTGGAGTTATTGTTCCTGGATCAATTTCTAAATCACTGTCTGAATCATTTATACTAGCATTATCTGCTGACATCAACAAGGAAGGGATATTTGCTATAAATAAAAAGATATATATAGTTCCAACACTACATCAAAAACAAGTGAGGTAGCAGTTGATATTTTTTTTCTGTGTGTTGCTGTACTTATAAATCTTTTCTCTTGGTGGTGGAGGGTTGAGGAAATCTGATTCTGTGGGTGGATGCTTTCTTTTTGGTAATTTGTTATCACGTCTAGAAAATTCTGTAGGTGGTTGTGTTTTACACCAATTAGATTCTGTGTGCTGTTGTTACCAAAGATTGATGCATTTCCGTAGGTTGTGGGGTGAAAAAGATGTGCCTTCAAACACCCCTTCATAATTATTTCTGGAGCAGCCCTCACTCACCAAATATCATCATTAATTTTACCTGTACTGTAATTTGTGGTGCAGCTTACTGTACGCCTCAGGTTTTTACATTGTACAAACACAATTTTCAATGCATTTAGATTTTTAAGCTTGTGTTTTGTTAAACCTCACAATTGAAAATATGTAGTTTGAGTTTTATAAATGAATAAAAAAGAAAAATCGTTGCATATGTGTTTTAACTGCATACATTATTTTATACTATATAAAACATGCAATATATTTTTTAACAGGTTTTTGAAAATTTTGATGTATGCAGATTCTACATTTGTATTTACTGTCCCATCTGATCTCCCATACCTAAAACATTTTCAGGAAAAGCCCAAGCTACAAATTACTGTGGTGAACAAGCTTTTTTGCCTCTTCTTAATTAAAACATATAAACCTACACTGAGGCTTTAATTCATGTTCTGTAAACCATGAATCTGTTTTAGAGCTACTGGCATGGGAAAACTGACTATCTTCATCCGGCTCACTCTTCACAGAACAAAATGATGAGTTTATTGTTGAATTACTGCCTATGGAGGATAATGTACTCTGACTCAGTGAAACATTTGTATTCTGGGTCCATGAAAAGCTTTGATCTACTGGTTCCTGTTTGATATACTGCATGAAAGTAACCAGATTGTCTTGGCTACTGCTCTGTGGAACTTCAAAACTTGGCTGAGAGAGGGATGAAGTTTCAAAGATTTGCTTTTCTGAGTTAGATGTGTTCAGTGATGTAAAACTCTTGGCTCTTCTGATGTCTTTGGCTTCCTGAAAATAAAAGCACAACATAAAATGGCTATTTACATTACATCTTTGGAAATGATCAATTATGTCAAATATAAGGCTTCTGAATTTATTGCCTGCATTTATTTTTTTTGTGACAGATGAAAAGGAATGATAAATTAATGAGATTGATTGATTTAATGTTGCTTAACCTCCAGCTGCAATATTTCATGCATATTCAGGACAAGCGCACATTTAAGTCATGACATGCCATTTTTTTTCAGACACATTATTCTGACTTTGGACCATGGATCCAGAAACCACTGTATTTACCGGACATGTCCGATATACTGGTCATTTTGTCCGATAAAAAAATGATCGAAACGGATCTCAAAATTTTTATCATGCAATAAAGTTTATTATGAGCCAATTATGGTAATGACTCTCACTCAAGTTTTATGGCTTAATTGATGTTGGGTAATCAACTTTAGACAGTGATCAGTTAATCCTTTAATCTTTTAAATAACCGTTTGACAGTTTGACCCGCGGGCATAATTTAAATGTTCATTGTTATAACAAGCCGACATGCTCCGGTGATTACATTAATCGCAAACAATCACCTTTCTTTTGAAGATGATTTTGTTTTTAGAGACAACTGACCCACCTCAATTCATTAATTCATCAATTATAATTTAATATTTACTTGTTTAAGATATATTTACGAAAATACTGGAACAGTTTATCTGGCGCATGCCCCTTGATCGCTATGTGTAAACTTATTTAAATTGTAGTTTTGTAGCTTCATATAAAAAACCAAAAATCCCAGTGGTAAAACATTAATTTTTTTCTTTTAAAATATATTTGTGGCCCTGTTTATTAGTCTATAGTCTAACCGATATGCAATGTCGTAAGGTGCACGTTGTCACGTAGTCAGAGAGGTCACGTGTAAAACATTATTTTAACTGTTTTCTTTCAATTGCAATGTAACAATATTTTGACCATTAACAGTGGGAAAGAAGAAAGAAATCTTAATTCACTAAAATAATTGTATTGCTTTGATCGTTTTAAACATGGGAAAGTTCGATTCCGGATTTCCCGAAGTCCGATCCACATCGTATTAACGTATCATTTGATACTTCCGGCTAAAAAATAGCCGATGTTTTAAGGATTGCAGGCATTGATAAACGTAATAAAAATATGTTTTTTCATCACTTTCTTGTATTTCTATGTTGAATGAAAAACAAAAGACACGAGATAAACCTTCTCTTTGCGTGTTGTTGCTCAAAGATGTCATAAAGCATAGAATACGGAAATAGACAAATGTTTTTTGGGAGTCAAAATAATGATTTTTAAGGCCATCATTCTGGTATCAAAATGTCCAACAGTCATGCAGAAAATTTCCGGATCCCTGGTTGTTTCCACTGGTGACTTGTTTCAACACCCATCTGAAAACTGAGAAACCATTACAGAGGCTACGTTAAACTGTAGTCACTAGACTTACTTGGGAATGGACAGCATTTTCAGATGATGGAAATGATGAGCTGTTATATGGCTTCAAATTCATAAAACATCTCAGTGTGAGGATTTCCTCAACTTTCTCATTAACTCAAGAAACTGACCAATCAAATGACAGGATTCTCAATATTTGAGGAAAACTCAATTTGAGATGCGTTATGAAACTGAGGTCTGATGAATCTCAGATAAAATTTACCTCTTCCAACAAAGATATTTTGGTCTTTGAGTCTTTTTCATCCAGTGTACTAAAATAAATAAAACAATCTGATAAAGTGATCCGTACACATTTTTTCAATACTAAAATATAAAGAAACAATAATTGTTCATGAAAGATATAAAACAGAGAATGAATTGATCATCAAGTTTATGAAGAAAATGATCAAAAGAATAGAAAACAACATTAAAAACAAATCCTGGGTCAGATAAAAGAGACATCTGCAATTTTTCAAAATCATTTATTGCTTGATTTATTGATGACAATGACATTGTCTGTATCTTCTGTGGGTACCTAACTACTAATATTACCTGATTTCCATGATGGAGGGTGCAGATGATAATGACATTGTCTGTATCTGGGATAAGTACCTAACTAATGGTATTACCTGATTTCCATGAGGGAGGGTGCAGATGACAATGACATCCTTCGTATCTGCTGTGGATACCTAACTTATAACATTACCTGATTTCCATGACAGAGGCTGCAGATGACATTGACATTATCTGTAACTGTGATTGGTACCTAACTAATAGTATTACCTGATTTCCATGACAGAGGCTGCAGATGACAATGACATAGTCTGTAATTGTGATCAGTACCTAACTAATAGTATTACCTGATTTCCATGACAGAGGCTGCAGATGACAATGACATCATTCGAAACTGCTTTGGATACCTAACTACTAATATTACATGATTTCCATGACTGAGGCTGCAGATGACAATGACATTGTCTGTATCTGAGATCTGACCTAACTAACGGTATTACCTGATTTCCATGACAGAGGGTGCAGATGACAATGACATCATTCGTTTCTGCTGTGGATACCTAACTAATAGTATTATCTGATTTCCATGACAGAGGGTGCAGATGACGATGACATCGTAGTTAACTGTGATTGGTACCTAATTAATGGTATTACCTGATTCCATGACAGAGGCTGCAGACATTGTCTGTATCTGATGTTGGTACCTAACTAATAGTATTACCTTATTTCCATGATGGAGGGTGCAGATGACAATGACATTGTCTGTATCTGCTGCTGGTACCTAACTAATGGTATTACCTGATTTCCATGATGGAGGTGCAGATGACAATGACATTGTCTGTATCTTCTGTGGGTACCTAACTTATGGTATTACCTGATTTCCATGACAGAGGGTGCAGATGACAATGACATTGTCTGTATCTGCTGTTGGTACTGGATTAACTGCTGCTTCCACATGGCCACTTCGTCTTCCAGCGACCGCTTTGTAGCCCTACAAATATTTTCATGATAGATTAAATTTATCATTGAATTATCCAATTAAGTTTATCATTAAATTATCCAATAATTTTAAGAAAATCATGAAATTACTTTACAATCACTATTTGAAAATCTGATTTAAAAAAAATAATATTAGGACCTTTTCATGCATATTCTTTGATATCAGTCAGTTTTCTTTCACAACTTTTGACTTTTTGTTTAAAATAATTACCTCATGGTAAGCAAAAGGAAATAAAATTTCAAGATGAATGAAAAATGAAAAAAACATGTTATACTTACAGAAATTCCCTTTCTTTGTCACTTAGATGAGCTAATGCACGGGTTTTAACATCTTCAACTTTATTCTTTTCTTCAACAAGTTTATCAATGGTTTCTGTAAATATAAAATGAATAAACTTGTGGATATATGTATTGCTCCAGTTTCTTTTTGACAAGTGCAAGCAATTTTGAGTTATCCACAAACTGAACCCTAGCCCTGTCTTCCAGTTGAAAAAAGTCTAATAACTCTGAAAGGGAAAATTTTAAATTTACAAAAATCAGACAGGAGCTGACCCCAACTGATATATATACACCTCCGCAAAACTTCATTATATTGAAACCACTTTTGAGTTTGTTCGAAAACTGAAAACATCACCCCTCCCACTTTTTTATGAGCTCAGTTCCAAAACTCTGGAACAAACAATCCAAAATTTACAAATATCGAAATGGAGCTGACCTTTATGTATAAATGCACTTCCGAAAGTTTAATTTTATTGGTGAAAACAATTTCGAGTTATTTCTAGAAAACTGCCCCCACCCCCATTTTGATGAACAAAGTTCCATAACTCCGAAAAGAAGATCTTAAATTTACACTTTTTTTTAATTACTGTTTACAAATCCATACCTAGCATAGTTTTGAGTTACTGTATGTTAATCCATACCTAGTGTAGTTTTGAGTTACTGTATGTAAATCCATACCTAGTGTAGTTTTGAGTAACTGTATGTAAATCCATACCTAGTGTAGTTTGAGTTACTGTATGTAAATCTGTACCTTGTGTAGTTTTGAGTTGCTGTATGTAAATCCATACCTAGTGTAGTTTTGAGTAACTGTATGTAAACCCATACCTAGTGTAGTTTTAGTTACTGTATGTAAATCCATACCTAGTGTAGTTTTGAGTTGCTGTATGTAAATCCATACCTAGTGTAGTTTTGAGTAACTGTATGTAAATCTGTACCTTGTGCAGTTTTGAGTAACTGTATGTATATCGATACCTAGTGTAGTTTTGAGTTACTGTATGTAAATTCAAACCTTGTTTAGTTTTTTAGTTATGTTTATAATTCCATACCTTGTGCAGTTTTCAGTTTCTCTTCAGATGCTGCCTCTTTGTCTTTAAGTTTTGTTATAATGGAATCTTTCTCACTGACCACTTTATTTACAGCTTCATTGAAAGATACCTAATTAAGAAATAATAATGTTTACAATTTGACTCCATATTTTTATTTATAGATGTAAATCAAGACTAATTTTATTGACCATTACCACATGAGAAATGCACTGTTAAATTAACAAAAGACACATAGTAAAAATCAGCGTAATGACCAACCGGTGCACCCGTGCATCACAATTTTTCAATCCATGACCCATATGTTGATAGACAACCCTCAGAATGATTATGACCTGATACCTTTCTTCCTCTGAATGTGTTTGGAGGTGATGCAAATGCAATAATTAGACCAGATAAGGGTTAGATTTCTGGACCCAGTTGTTCAACATTATGAACTTGTGGTTAAATTTAAACTTGTATTTAAATCCTGTATAAATCAACCAAATTTACATGGAATTAACTTTAACTGTTAGTTAACTTAGTATTGAGTCTTCCCTGGAAGACATGTCGCCTGCTATCTATTTGCCTAGAAAGGTAAACATTGAGGCAATAAATTTGGTCAATTTCTGTTGAACGGTTTAGAAGGAGAAGTGGATTAGAAATTACTATCCCCTTTCTTTTCAGCATACTGCAAGTCAAAATTGCAGTAAGAATATACAGCACTAAATTCCTGGGAAATTAAAATAGGAGGTGCAATACTACATCATTGATAAAGAATCTCTGAAAGTTTGTTTAATTTCTATGAAGTG
Source organism: Geukensia granosissima (assembly GCA_032357055.1). Taxonomy (NCBI): domain Eukaryota; kingdom Metazoa; phylum Mollusca; class Bivalvia; order Mytilida; family Mytilidae; genus Geukensia; species Geukensia granosissima. Next base: position 10,869 of record JAULBM010299706.1, read on the forward strand.
GTTAAGGAGGAGTAGCAGATTGTACCAGCCTTTTTCTCACTGCTTTTTACAGGTAAAAGTGCAGCCAAATTTCAAATATTGATTTTCTAGAAAAATAAAATAGGAGGTGCATTACTACCTCTATTGATAATGATTCTGTTAAAATTTAGTTCATTTTTGTTGAATGTTTAAGAAGGAGTAGTGGATTAGGAATTGTGCACCGCCTTTTCAGCATATTGCAAGTCAAATTTGCACAAAGAATTTATTGCACTGAATTCCTGGGAAAATAAAATGGAATGTAATACTACAATTATTGATAAAGAATCTGTTAAAGTTTATTTATTTTCTATTGAGTGGTTAAGGAGGAGTAGCAGATTAGGAATGGTACCCCCCTATTTTCACTGCACTTTACAATTCAAAGTTGCAGCAAAATTCAAAATATTGATTTTTGTGAAAAATAAAATAGGAGGTGCAACACTACACCTCATAACAAAGAATCTGTGAAAGTTTGGTTAAAATCCATTTGATGGTTTAAGAGCAGTAGTGATTAGAAAGTGTGTGATGACGACGACAACGTGGATACAAGACAACAGAGTGATCTCTATGTCACCCTGCTGCTCAGCCCTGGTTGTTAAATTTATCATGATATGAATCTAGTAATGGACAAAGATTCATGATTAGGATCAAGCATAATCAGCTGCTATCATAACACTCCTATTAAAGAAATATCTTACAATTTTTTTTTTTACTTCTGTAAGATATTTGCCTTACAAAGTAAGCAAAAAACTGTGTAACAAAGTGAAAATGTGTCCATGAAAAAGGATGTCTCCATACAGGCAAACAAAAATTAGATATTTTACAGACTGACACAGTACAACTCACCCGATATAGATTTAGACCAAATGTCAAATAAATCAAACATACATTAGCGAACAGGGGGACTATCCAGTTAATTGGTAAATGTGGTTCGTGAACGATTGTTAATCGGAAAATGTGAACCGTGAACAATCCTAGTAATAGTTTGTGAACGATTTTATTGACACTGAAAAATGTTTGTCATGCAGGTCTGTAATATTTTTCTGTTAAAATCATTTCTTTACCCAAAATTCTCTCCATAGCTCCATTTTGTTACATTTCAGTCTTGTAATTTTCATGTTAGAAAACATCACGATTTCATATCATTTTATTATTTTGGTCAGAAAGTCGTACATCAGTGTTAAATGTGTCGTCTGCAACATATTTTTAGTTCAATTTAATTACGAAATATGTTTTTTGATATAAAAATAATATGAAATGGATCCGGATTTGATATTTCAATATACAAAATACTTTACAATTGTTAAATCACTGATTTCACTGAAGAATAATACAATAGTTATAATTTGCAATTTATTGGTTCGTGAACGATCAAGATAACAAAATTCTTTCGTGAACGAACATTCTATGAATGTTTAAATAACTATTATAGATGTTAATAAGGAAAACTTTGCCGATAGCCGACATTTGCTTTTCTTCATGGATTTTTTTTTATAATTACTCTCACTCATAATTGAGGAATAGAAAGAGGAAAAATAAATAAATGCTTCGATGGCTGTGATTTCTGACCCCATCATGTTATTCCCTTTTTCAAATTTGAATGGTCGGTCCCTCATTTGAGTTGCAGAATTTTAAAAAAAGTGAAAGAGATGATTATGTCGAAAAATGGAGGCAAGTCACAGTTTTATGAACTTAAGAATTGTAGGAATGTCAGCTTGTATAGACGTGAAAGTTGTAAAAAAATCCGTTTGTTTTTCTACTGCTTGTGTCAACACTACAATTTTAGCGGCTAGTATCCATTGATACCAAAAATAAAATCAGAGTATAGACTAATGAAAAAGTCGATTAAGCTCTCAACCGATGAGGAATTCAATTTATTCTTTGCTAATTTCTATGATAACTATCTCAGGTACATTTTTCCATGAATTTATATTCCCAGTGTTGATATGAAAAATAAAGTAAACGTTCAAATGAAGGAAATCTCAATGAGTCATTGTGTTTCCTCAGACCTTGTTAATAACACTTCCAACAGTCATCGCAGATGAAATTTATTCTGCTCTGTAAAATTTGTAAATATATCGTTCACGATCAAAAACACTGCCTCAAGCAGTCAAAAACACTACCAAAAAGGAAATTGTGCCTAAATTTGAATATAGCTATAAAATTAAAAATTGAGAAAGTTCCAATTTTAATTGAAAGACAAATTCTAACAATGTTATATTTATAGTTATGTTATTGAACAATATTAAAAGAGAATTTAACCTATTTCATGTATTTTGCAAAAATGCTGAATTCTTTTGTATGGTATGAATATTCCATTTGGCTGCTGGCAGAAAACCTGAGCATAGAAAATTGATTAGACTCTGGGTTATAAATCAAATCTTCAATATCTTAAATTCCCATGCTCAGATTCTCCCCCAAATTTTACGACTATCTGACCTTTCATGACCTCTTTCCGTATATGGTAATATTCCTAACTGTTAAACATGTTAAACCAAAACAGTACAGTCTCGACAGATAACCTCTAGAATTAAATGACTTAAAAATTGATGCTGAACTTTTTTTTACATAAATCACTCATACGTTGTTGTTAAATTATTCAAACAATCATACTTGTGGTATTGTAGCAGTTTTTGCAATGTGATCTTGTTGTCGGTCCTACTGAAAATATAGAAAAAAAACCTTTTTTCTTACCTCAAAGTTTAAATGTTTTGGACACGAAAGTTGGTTTATCTTAAACGTTGCATAGCTTAAACTTATCAGCAAGCAAACTAAACCATACGGTATCTCCTACATACTTGACAAAACTGCAAATTATGATGTAGTGAATTCGGATTCCTGTTTTATTTTGATGTGAAAAGCTGGTGTATAAAAGCATCATGTTATACAACTTTTGGACACCTTTTGTCAAGTATAACAGGATGAACAGTCAGAGATCCCACTTGTACAAGTAAAAAAATACTTGTACAAGTAAATAATATACTGCAGAACTTATCTCCCTTTTCACGCTTTATCCATGTTAAATCAGCTGGAATTAATGAATTTTTTATATTTTCAAGATTAACCACCATAATCATCATTATTGTGGTTCAATTGAAAGATAAAAACAAAGAGAGTCTCATTCAAATATAATTAACATCCTTCAATCATCTTTACAGTAATTATAATTGTAATAATTTGTAATAATCTAATGTCCCAAAGGTTTAATTTTCAAGTGTGCTCCTCTATAAAACTTACCTGTTCCTGAACTTCTCTCAATGTTATGCAATGCCAAAAGTAAAACTGACAGCCGCGATATGACTGAAATTTTGTAAAAAATTGTGTTAAACCCCCATCAATTTATCTCATTCTTAGTATTATATGCCAAATATTAAGCAACAACCAATATTTATCAATCAATCATTCTTTATAGAAGAAGAAGTTTTTATTCGAAATATGGGGCCCTTCGTGTGTTTATTGAAGAATGTCATGCTCCTTTCAAGGTTGATCACAAACCAGGTTATTTTTATACAGAGTACAGATAATATCTAAAACTAAATTGCTTATTTTTACCGATGGTCAGACTTAAATTTACTCTTTAAATATTCATTTTTACTAATAAATATAATTTGATTTTGTGACTACTGTCTGTTTTTTCCGTTTCAGTGAGGCGAAAATAAGTCAACGATTTTCTTGGTACATTGGTAAATAGTAAAATAGGAGATGTGGCATTATTGAATACAAAATATGAAAATATTCATAAAACACATCTCACCTCACTATATATTGTTGGTAATTACAAAAAATTGCCAAGAAATCGCGGGAAGTACTCATTATCTGTACTCAGTAGAAAATATCATCTGGTTAAGATGTTCATATCACGAAATGTTAAATTTAATATCAAATTCAATGTCACTGATAACGAGATTTAACCTTGAGCGAGTAGAGACAGGTAATCCTGTTTCACATAACCATCATTTAACTCACTAATCAAATGCACTCTTAAGCTTATTTGGTTAGGTCAATGTTTTGCTAATATTGTTGTATTCGTAATTTTTAACCTCTAT
>JAULBM010299717.1:0-14928 GCA_032357055.1 Geukensia granosissima
ATTTAGGTATGCTATATGTACATTTCAAGGAGTAACCTCTCATCAGTAGCATTAGAACAGAAACATAGGAAGTCAAACATTCAAATATAGCGAAAGAAGGACTCAAACATATTTATGTGATTTTTTATGCTTACGTCCCTTTTCGAGACTGTCGTTTGTAGGTTTGATGATCATAATTCTGTGTGTAAAATATAAATCGTAGTCAAGAAAAAACCCAACCGAAGTAAAATGATTAAGTAATACAGTTATTAACTTTGCGAATCGGACAAAGGATGTAAATCAATCGCATGTATTTTATTTAGTCATCTTTCAAACAACTTTTAAGATATTTTGTTGCAACCAAACATGAAATTGTGATATGTAAGTATTATTTTTAATCATGTCCTAAAGAAACAGGAAAATTGAAAATACACTCTTTCCTTGCAATAAATAAAGTGATTGTCTTTTAAGAAAACTATATTTCCAACCATATTCCATCAATAATTATGCACTCTTACCTCGAAATTAGTTTATGTCATGATACATTTATTTTCTTTTTCACGACTTTTGATACAATTTTCCAGTACTTATCAACTAAAAATAAAAACACTTGCTTATCGTCAATTGTTTAAAGGTATATACTACAGAACTAAACACTTTTTCATTTATTTGTATTTTGAATCCAAAGAGCAGATTATTTTAAAAGGAATGATCGAGGTAAGGCGGGTTTTACTTTTAACTACAAATGATATAGGAAGGTGACTGACATTGAGTCTTAGTGTATAAAGTACAAACATCTAGTTTAGACCTAAAATGAGGAGGAAAATACTGTTGTAGCGAGAAATGTCGATCAATCCCTCGAAATTTTAAAAATTCAAAATTTACTGTTGGGAACAATATATCACACAAAAGTTTGAAATTCCATCAGATTTAAATTAAAAAATGGTAAATAAAGCATAAACGTACAAACATCGTTGAGCATTTGTTAAGACAATTTAAGTACTGAAGCCGCAGTAATCAATTTCCACCGTTGTTATTTCATAACTTTATCAGATTTCCATTTTGTCGACTCCCGTTTTGCCGGCTCATTCATAAAACTGTTGTCATTGATATATTTTGTTATTTGAAAAGCATAATTTGTGTTGCTCTTGTGCGACCAACTAGTTTTGTTGAATAAATTCGGATCGGAAATGAAGCCATATATGTTTCTGATTAGTATGTTCCCCTTCTGCCCAGTTTTTAAAAACAAAGGTAAAGAAGTAAGTGGACAGAATACAAATGGATGTACATTTACTCTAATTAGATCTTATTACCGAACAAAAGATTAAAAGTTATTATACGATGCAAATCATTGAATTAAGCCCCTAAGGTTAAATGTCACTTAATGCATTCATTTGATTTTTTATACAATGTTTCTGGTGATTCATTTCTTGATATCTTTTTCAATTATCAAACCATTTTTTCAAGTATCTTAAGAATTTGTTTTGTTTTTGATTTGTTGATAATAAAATGTAATCAAGGGAATCCCTTATTTTCATTTTTTTTTCATTAAAGACTTTATATCAATTCTTTCTATGGTCATTCATTTTTGTATTGGATTAATTCAAAAAATCAAAGTAACAGGTATCGTTTTATTATTTAATTATTGCATATATATCATGAAAACACAATATCCGAAACCATATCACATAATCATCAACAAAATTTCAAAAATTGAAAGTCAAATAGCGCAGATAGCTGGTCCAAGTGAGAAGGTGAGACGCTTCATCTGCAAACTGTAGTATGTTAATTCTGTCTTCTACCAGTCGTTGAGTGGTTCCAGCCTGCAGCTGTTTTTTTTTTGGTACTTCGTCGACTTTGGTCGCGTAGTTTGTCTTACGTTCAGCTCTATTGGTGTTAATTAATTTGATGCTGGTATCTGTTTGAAAACCCCGATGATGGTGAAGATGTTCTGGTGTTCGTGCTGTACTCAAGATTGCTGTTGCATCCCTCTCTGTGGATTATGGTGCATGGTCCTTCGGTTTTCGAGTGACTACACTTTCTCTGTCCATTGCGTTGTCACACAGTCAGTTAACTGTGTGGTTCCGAGTGGTGTGAGCGCGTCAAACCATACATCCTCGACATCTCTGTGGAAGCCATGCTGCACGCAGAACAAGTTGTTTGTTGTCGCCTTTGTGCATGTATGCGTGTTAAAGTCCTGTGTGTGTGCCTAGTTGCTGAAGAATCCTTTAATGATGCCGCCGAAAATACTATACTATACGTGTGCAAGTTCTGTTTAAAATAAGCTGTACTTGTTCCATTGTGTCTTCTGATTCGGTCAAAGTCTGGTGTACACATGTTGACCTTTACCTGGTAGTAGAGCAAATACCAAAGGAATCATTTTACCTAATACCGAAGCGTGAACGGTGTGAATCTGCTTGAAGATGGAAGGGCATGGGTAGAAAGTTCTTTCACAGTAGAGAGTATCTGCATTGGCTATGTCAATTTAGTTCTTTGAAAGATGCGTGAGTGTGGGTTTTCGTATTTGTCGAAAAGTAGAAACTCGTTGCCGGTAGTAGTCTGAGTCCATTCCTCTTCTCGGTTGATCTCAACAGGTGAAGAGTTGGGTCTTGCATGTGTTGAAGTTTCGTGGTTCCCGCGCGGTCTGTTTGGTCGGTCCATTTGGTGTGTCTTAGTTTTGGTTGGTATTGGTGTGATTTCATCGATGCATCTTTTTCATATTCTGCCAATTACTTGGCCCGGATCCTACGGGTATGCAGTTTTCGGTAGAAAGGGTAGCAGAACGGCCTTTTGTAGTACATCTCCAGTAACTTCATTCACCTTTTGATCATGTTGATTATTCTTCACACTGTAGAAATAGCCAGGTAGGCTAAGTTCTGAGATCCGTTTTAATTAAGGGAAGTTGTACGCATACCTGTGCGTAAGCCATAGGTGTTACAAGTATCAATTTAATAAAAGGTGCTTATTTTAAGATTATATGTATACATATAAAACAATTCACCACAATAGTTTGCCAAAAATATCATTAAAGAATTTAAAAAATATTTGTAGATTTTAACAATTATTTTGCATTTTTTTACATTTCTTTTATTTTTCTACTAAACAACAATAAAGACAAAATATAAGAAATATATTAAATAATATTTTATATAACTTTTTTAATTCACGAGTAAATTTTAAAAAGTGGACAGGAGAGAAACAAACCTTACGATTTTTTCAATATTGGGCACCTGAGGTTTCTGCGGGACTCGACCAACAGACACAGAGCGCGATCCCCAGGTGGTGAGAGGGGGGCCCTTCCGTTGCGACTGCTATGTCATAATACGGAAAGCCTGGCCATTGACTCTAGTGGGTAACGTGTGAAAAGAATGACACGCTCCATGCACGAAAACGATCGATTTTGCCGATTTCGAAAAAAGAAGGCTAATGCCACTACAAAAAAAGCTAAATATTTCGTTTCTACCCATTACTCCAAATTTCCAGTGGCAATCAAAATTTATTGTCGGGTTGTTTTCCACCGCATCCCCACTTTCGATAATTTTAAAAATTGTTGAATTATTTTCGTCCTAAATAAGCATGACATATTTGCCACTTGACGTTAAGCGACCAACAATCAAGCAACTAGAACATTTTAAAGAAATATCTGATAAAAAATGAGGACCATACTATTCATCGGCTGCATTTACAACACAAAATAGGTTATACAGGTAATCAGATGGTCAACATCCATTGGTAAGGCAATTTCAGAGCAGTGCTTTCTATTGACACCAATAGGGACAAAAAGCTTTAGGGACGTAAATATTTATTATCAGTCGAAAGCAATTTGGAAGGTAAAAACACACGAAAAAACTTCAAGGATACTATGTACATAACTTTTGTACATTCAGATATTACTAAATATGTATACATATCATGGTTAAGGGTGAGAGGCTTTAAAATATTTATTCGATTGAGCAAGTCTAGCTCTTTATGAATTTCATTCAGATCTTCTTTGTGTTGTTATTGTGGTGTCTTCTTCCCTTTTGATCGACCATTGGTTTCTCTTCCACAAGGTTTAGTAACGGTAGAACATATACGATTCTCTATTACATGTATTATGAATAGTAAACCCCCTGTGTCATGTATGTATTTAAAGAGGTCTTTTTGCAAATTTAAACAATTCCTTGTTTTGTTCTGAACTTGAAAATAGTATTTTTTCGGTTCAAAACGTGACGATAGACTTATTTTTATGAAAATTCGCTTATTGATAATTGATTTTAAATATAACACATTGATTTATACATAATTTGATGTTTGTTGAACTAGCAGCCTTAAGGCATAGCGTCAACTAAGAGGTTCCAAAAGATACATTTCTACCTATATCGGCAACTATTGATAACACTTTTTTCAATTGAGGCAAAGAGAAAAAGATACAAATTAGCTCGAAATCTTATTATTTTCAGAGGTAGAGTGTAATAGGCTCTTTTTATCATATTGTCAACTGCAAATTCCATTGCGGCAATTAAACTGTAAGCCAATTTCTCTATGAAACATGTTTTCTAAGAAGACCACCAAAATACGAATGTATAAGTTTGAAATTGTTGCGATCTTAAAAGAAGATGAACGGAAGCCACTTATTGGCACCGTTGTCCGCTTACAAAAGAGTGCTCATCTCGGTATGCTATACGGTAATTTTAACATGGGTAAGCAATAAATTAGTTATAATTTTACAAGGTGTATAATTTTTATGATAAAGATTGGTCTCAAAATATTAAGAAGCTTTGCATAGAAAATAAGGAGATTTTTGGACAAAGAAATTGTAATAGCTAAAGAGGATATGACGAATAAAACATATCAATTCCACGATATATTATTAAAAATACCCAAAACTGGTTAGCCAAATATCAACGCAATGGATATTCAAAAATAGCTGTTAAGGAAAAAAAGAATTTGACTCAAGGTTTATTGATGATAGTTGCCTAATGTGTATAAAATCTTATTGCCTTTGTTTTTTAATATTTGATATTCCTGTACTGAGATCCTGGTGACAATTGTTTTCTTAGAAAATAATTATAAATTGAAAGGTGTAAATTTTTGTCAACATCTAACACCTAGATGATATTTGCATCGAACAGATGGAAATTCTAGCAATACGTACGATTGTGAACAGATGTAAATACCACATTGTCACCATAATGCCAATGGAAATTTATTTACGCAATTTCATGATTTGTTGTGAATGGAATTTTTTTTCTTAACACAAAATTGTAAATGAAAGGTATTAGTCCATAACAGACATTTGTGAACAAAGCTTAACATATAGATACAATGTCTTTTGAGGTATTTACACAAAACACGTCATTTTTAACGTTTCTTAAACTTGCTGAAAACAGTTCTCAGCTGATGGATATAACTGTAAATGGAAATTCTTCAACTTATATTTTGCCTGGTGAATTCAGGATAACAGTTACGGCCTTATATGTCCTAATCATTTTGTCCAGTGTGTGCGGAAACAGCATGATATGTTTCATTATGTACAACGCTGAAGGAAGAAGGGTAAAGGCCAGCAATTATTTCTTGACAAATTTTGCTATAGTTGATATCCTTATGGGCGTGATGTGTGCTCCATTCACGTGTATTAGTAGCGTTCTTTATTATCGGTGGCCTTTCGGTCCGCTTATGTGTCCCATTGTTAATTTTTTGCAGACCAGTATTGTACTAAATAAATCTTTTAACATGCTGGCTGTTTGTTATGAGAGATTTCATGTCATCGCAAAGCCTTTGCAGAAGAGATTTAAAAAACGAACGTTAAAAATATGGATTCTTATCATTTGGCTTTCTTCAATTGGAATTTCTATTCCCACGGCTGTACATTCAAGGCTCATGTATATGGATACAAGTAAAGAATCCAGCGGTCTCTGTTTAGAGATTTGGCCAACAGAACAGAATAGAATAATATACAGTGCCATTTTAATGGCAGTCCAATACGTCATTCCACTGATTATTACATCTACATTGTACGGTTACATTTGTTATGTGATGTCAACAAACAGGTCACCAGGAGAAAGAGATATGAAAAGAGACAAGAAAATAGCAAAATCCAAGCGAAAGGTAAATATACACTTTGACAGTTTTGACATAAATATGGAATATTGACATTTTCTGAGTCAAAAATGCAACTTTGGAGACTTGCATGCAAAAACTATGAGCCAGATGCCAAAAATCTTTACGCAGACCTCATTATTTTACTTCAAGTAACAAAGGTCCCATTTAAGTTTTCTGTCCGATGGCTAGTTTAATGAGTTCTGAAACCTACATTTTTGTGAAAAAATGTTAATATTGTATTCCGGAGAGAATTTTTTCAAATGATTTGTCAACCACTTTTATTATTAACTATCCTCTTATATCATCCTGCAAGCATTATCTGCCATTTTCTTATAAGAATGTTGCCTGAAGAAGTGTAGCCTTACTTTTTTCTAATGTTAGGTCGAAAATAAAAAATATTCCGTATTGATGAACAAGAACATATATTTCAACGAACATGTTTGTAATTCAATGCTGTGGTTGTAACATAATGATTTTTAAAAAAGATATGAAAGTCATTTTATGGCAAATTTTTCTTTATGTAACCAGTTTTTATCCATAAATACATTACAAGGTGAATTTACTGCTTAAACCCTGTGTCTTTTTATGTCTTTTGCCAAAATTTTGAAGAAAGATATTGTCAAAATTACTTCCAATCTTTCATGGTTTTGGTCGCATAACTTTCCCAAACTAGTCGGAACATACTCGTTTTCAATCAAAACTAAGCATCGACGATGTCGGGATTGGCCGAGAATGATGCTAATATATCAATGTCCTGAAATATTAAAAAAAAAAATAAAATTTACACCAATAATGTAAACATCGTTTCGGGACAGTTATATAATGATTTTGTACCATCGTAAGATTCAAATGTAGAGTCGAATAACGAAAAAATATGACAGATCAGACAGCTAGTTTTTGAAGATAAATCGAAGGTCCATTTTGGTCGGAAGTCATTCTCTCTATATTTTTAGTATGATTTGCTTGGATAGATTTTTTCTTTCAAAAACTGTTAATTAATAATTGGTATATATAACCTATAACTGAAAATGAAAAGGAACAGGTAATTTGCACTACGACCACGAGAAAAACAGAGGGATTAACCAATCTAGAGCTCTCCACAAGGTCTTCATCAAGGTTGGAATACCACTCCTTGTGAAAAGCTCTAAATAACTATTCAAAAGATTCAAAAATAGGAAAAGTGTTGGGATGGTAAACCGGACAGTCAGCATCACTGTATTCAACAAGAAGCTTGTACATTCTAATTGATTCTAAAAAACATATGACCTTCATATGATCTTGAATAATATTTGGTATCTTCGTATCTTTCGATTTGTAACATTTGTCTCCCATATAGTTTATTGATATATGTATAAGGTCAAATTAAAGTTTTTTATTTTATTTTATTTTTTTTATTTCAGCTAGAGCTCTAATGAAAACGTCAATCTTTCTGTTTATTTTACCGATGGACATCAGACTATTTTTTAAAGGTTTTTTCACGTTAAAGCTATATTGAAACACCGTTCCACATGAGAGATAACTCTTACAGAAACATAAAAATGACGGATGCGTCCCGGGTTACGAAAATCGGGAACTGATTCTCGCATCATCACGAGCAGTTAAATCTGCTTCGAAAAGAATATACCCGTCAGTTCTAAACATTTCTTCAATAAAGATTTTTTCCCTTGACATAAAATGTCCAAATAAATATCGCGCATGATTTTATGGTTCTTCGGCACGTAAAATGTCGCAGATAACTCTTTGCAATAGCTTGGTAATGAAGGTTTTGAAATTTTTAAATTGTCAGTTACTCATTATATATTCCCGTCCGCATTCATTATCCTGATGCAAAAAATATCTCCGTTTGACACCCAATCGTTGCTTGTATTAGAATGCCATGCTTCTTGTTGTCATCCTAAATATGCATAAATCATACACTGCTGGCCGTCAAGCAACGATCAACAATCGACCACGTAATGTTGAATGCCAAACTATTCATGATATTTTAGGATCATTTTTGCTGAAAACCAATTGCCGTATAGACAATTTCACGGCTATGAAAATACTTCATTAAAAACAAAATATTTCTCAATTTCGGAAAGGTGTGCACGTTTTAATTGTACTACGTTATACATAATTACATGAAATTCTCAACAAAAACAAAAACTACAAGTTTTCTAAAGCGGTTAATGGCATAGTTTGTTAATTTCTTAAGCTTACTTTAAGGTAGGCGGCCATCAACAACTAGATTGTTAGTTATTTACTATGATGCCATTATTGTCATTCAAATATAACCGCATAAGGAGTTTGTTTTCATCTGCCACCTCTAAATTAATACCTGGAATAGAAAACAAAAATAACTCACCAGCAGCAAACCAATGGTTAACTTGTATGACCGGTTTAAAAGAACAGCTGACCCCATATACTAACTGCAAGCAGCTTTTGTAAATCGAATTTTTCCAAATTTCATAATGAGTAGAAACAGTTCATATAGTTTTCATTAAGATATTGAGTATTGGTTTGCAGATTCAAAGATGAATAATGGCTGTTACAAAATGCTAACTTTTTTTCATCCTCCCATTCATTTTCCGGTGGTTACCTCATCATATCAATTGGTCCCCGTCTCGCCCCTTTTACATTTGGGATAAATGTTTAACTTTTTATCGTCCTGAATAATCATGGAAAATTTGCCGTTATACGTAAAGGAGTCAATGATGAACCTAAACAATTTTGTTATATCATTTTTGTATGACCTGAACTTATTACTTGTTATAATTAGTTTGCTGTTTTTGTAATTGTTTCTAATTTTGACTTTAGTTAATCCTTGATTTCTGAATACAAAATTGCCAATGTTGAATAAATTTGGAAATTTTCGTAGGCTATATATTCACCTCAACTAGTAACCTCTCATCAATAGCATTAGAATAAAAAACTCATGATATCCAAGATCTTAACGTAGTAATCAAAAGCACTTTAATAAAAACAAATCGAAATTCATACTTAGTGCAATACTTTCCGAGGCCTTCAAGTCATTTTATAGTGGTATCAGCGTGATCACGTGTACAGTAACCTCTTTTTTTGTCTCATAAGACCAGAAGAATATCAGAAATCAATAGTTTGCTGTTTGCTTTCTTAAAATCGCCTTTTTTATTTTCAACAGAGCGTCAAACTATTGGTTACCTTAGTGATGTCATTCATGATCACATGGCTACCTCTACATTCCCTGACACTGATAGGAGATGTTAATCCGTCAATCTACGACAGTTCTAGCGTACATATGCTGTGGATAGCGTTCCATTTGTTGTCTGTCAGTAACAGTGGAACCAACTGTTTCATTTATTTCTGGATGTCTTCCGAATTCAGGACTGGAGTTCAGAGAATATTCTGTGCCGCTAATGTAAGGCAAAAGAATAGCATCATTTAGCAGCGTGTTGATATATTCAGCTCAGCTGTTTTCAATTCCAATCGTTAATTCAGAACAATTTTGTGAAATACCACCAGAGATATCGAGTTTCCTCATTTTACAGTCATTCCCCAGTATGTTGTTACTTTAACTAAAATGTACGTCGCTAGTTAGTATATTTTTATACTGGTTTCATTTCACGTATTGCCTACGTTACATGTGAAATATTTTATTGAGCTAGCTGGGCACCGGAACGGTCTCCAGGGCTCGACCCACAGAGCTGACCCAGCGCGAACCCTCTCGCGAGGTTATAATACAGAAAGCCTGGCCGTGGACCATAGTGGGTGACGTGTTTGGAGAGTGCCACTCTCCTTGCATATAAAAGACCCCTTTTGTAGTTTTTGAAAAAGAGTAGGTTTTTGCCGCTACAAAAGGCTAAATTTTATGTTCCTACCATTCCCATTTTCCAGTGACAGTCAAAAACCGTTGCCCTGTTGTGTCCCATGCCATCCCCTTTTTCGATATTGATAATTGTTGAACTTGTTCTCGTCCTGAATATGCATGAAATATTTGCCACTGGACGTTAAGCAACCAACAATCAATCAATTTATTGAGTTAGCTTTATTTAAAAATAAAAACACAATTTTTCCAGTTTGTTATTATTTTATTGATGCAAAAACTGTGCTGGAAATGATCTAAAATTGAAAAAATCACATATCGCCAGCAGTAATATACAAAATTGTAGCGTTATAAACTCAATGATCTTCTCATGATCAGTCAGAAGGGAAAATTGCATAAAACCATAGGAGTGATATTTAGGTCTAAGAAATTTAAAGCATAGATAACAGATTTAAGTAAGATAATTGCATTCTATCATCCATAATATACATTCACAGTCAATTTAACAAGTACTTTTAGTGCTGGACACAAATCCCTTGAAAATGTTTTCAATTCATCATTCATTTTACCAACTGCTTATTTTAGTCCAGTAGAGTATACTCGTTCCATTTAAATTTATTGCGAGTTCTGAAAATTATTTTTACATAAGTTTACCATACTGTCAGAGTACAACTCATCCTGGTAATGCTACAGACCAAATATCAAATCAATTCAAGCAAGAAAATTCTTCGATGAAATTTTACAGCACTGAGAGTCAAGATTCTTTTATGATGGAAAAGAAGACAGAGAGTGTTGGCTTTAAGATGAATGACTGTGTAGCCTCTGTGTATGCTAGGGTTTGGTATCGTGGACAGACAACCGAGGTAGACGATGATGACTGTTAAATCAACTTTTTTGTGAAAGCCAGAAAATATGGAAATGCGTACAAATTCTAGCTGCTTAAACATCAACAAAATATCAGCTTGTTCCGCCCATATTTCGTCTCTCTGTTCATTGACAGAGAGACGAAATGTGGGCGGAACAAGTTGATTTCGGTGTATTAAATCAAGAACATTCTATTAAATCAATAACAATGAAAAAAAATCAAATAGAGAAACTATTTAAAGACCGAAATAGTACTTGATCATTAATGCATTGACTTATATATTGGATTGCAGAACTGAATGCTGTGTTTCCGTAACAATTAATGTTCCGTAACGCCATTACTATACTAACATTAGCTTACCTGTATTAATTTTTGGACTTAAGATATCAGTGTTATATACTTGAGAACAAAACAAAATATAAAACAAAAAACACATTCTATTTTCATATATACATTGTTTTACTTTGTTTGAAATTTCTTTTGTTCACGTTGTTTACAAGTTTTCATATTCTATCGTTATTATTTGTTAAATGTTTACATAATTATAAGGAACTTTGGTTCTTTTTAGTATTTAGTTGAATGTTTTATCACTTTTAATTTCAATTTACACCATTAACTGCAATTTAAGACAATCTATTATTCTGCTACATAACACATTACGGGTACCCTTTTTACGAGAGGTGCCCCTTTGGGGGGCCCCACGTAGTAAAGCGATCACAGGAGAAACCGGAACCTTCAAACGGATTTTTACCGTTTAACCGTCGTATTTGTGGCCCTCCGCATCGCGATTTATATCGTTTGAGAACAAAATTAACGTCCATCATTTTCCAGAAATAAGGAAAATAATATTTAAATAAAGTTTTGCTGTCTCTTTATGGTAGATAGCGTTTAACATAGCTGTTAGTTGCAGCAAAAACAGCATATTCGAAAGGGTTATTTTCTGATGCGGATTAATCTTTGGACAATCATAAATATTAATTGTTCTGTTTGATACTGAAGTGTGAAGAGGATCTTCCATTGAACGAGTTTACAGATTGGCAAATTACCATAGTTTTTAATAGTGGGTCCCTCGAGGAGACAGTACTTCGGAACTTGATTTATCTACTTTATGGAAAAATTAATTAGTCTAAACCGCTAACAATTTTGTTCCTTCAGTTTTTAAAATAACATGGGTTAATAGCTTCAATGATAATGACTTTCATTATGGAGCTAAAACTCTGTAGACGTAATTCGAAAAACAAATAATGAAATGCAACTGATTAATAAAAAGAAAGACAATTTTGCATCTTATTGCGAAATGCATAGTTTTTTTCTCATCTGTGATGTAAGCAGTGAGAATTGCCCTTTGGGACATGAAATAATCATAATTATATTTACAGTAGTTTCATTAGGTGTATAACGAATTTAACCTATCGGAATATTTCATGAATTAGGAATTCTATGTTCTGTAACAGAGTAATTTGTTGGGTTTGCTATCACCAGAATAGTAAAATATCAGTGGTGTGAATGAAACTTTAGAACTTGATAGCCAATAAGTCTAACTATCAAGTCATCAACAAATCAACTGCTTACTTTATATTTATTTTTTTTTAGTTTTGGTAATTTTTTATTGAACCAGATAGAGGAGAATGGCTTTTTAACTTTTCCTTTCCTTTAATCCTTTAGGAATCCTATTCATTAGGGCTCATTTATACTTCGTCGCGATTTTCGCCGAGGTTTAAGTATAAACAAACCAAGTTAAGAATAAACACTGAACGAATTTTCGTCAGTCGCGCGATGATCGCTTTTGAAGTTTAAATCATCCCTTACTGTCAAACTTTCTGTTAATGAATGGCAGCACCTAATATATTTGGAGCAATACGAATTAAAACTGTGTTATACTTGGTATGTGCAAATATACACAAAGTACAAATCTTTTTTGCCTGCAGCATAAAAAATAATAATAAACTTTTTAGTAGATGTCTAAATAAGTTTAACATTGTTTCTAATATTCAGGTATGAGCAGTATTATTTTACGTATACACTTTTTTAGTTGAGCTTTTATCAAGGAGAGGTATTCCACCATGTAAAGGCCTTCTGCATACCTCGCGAATACCTCCGATGATAAGTTTAAAAAATAGCACTAAACAAAAGGAGGGAAGAGTAATAGCAGGACAATGTAAACCAGTTCGTTGATTTCAACATTTAGGCCACTCCAAATTACGCAATTGTTCTTTGGATTGTTTCACTTTTAGGAAGTTTCATTGTTATTCATAAATATAAAAATTAAAATTTGCTGGTTCGCTCCTAAAAAATTAAGAAAAAAAACTGTTATGTTCGCATCAGTTTTTGAGGACGCCCTCCAATATTTTGTCATTGCAAGAAAATTTCGCTCGCTCGCGCCTATTTTTTATCCGTAAAAATCCCATGAACTAGAATTAAATTTGAAGTGGCCTTAAAAATGTACTTTTAATTCAAGTGGTATTATTCAAAGATATTAAGATCAGCAACCGCTCCTAAGCTCCCCAGATGCGGCATCGCTACCATAAACAATCCTCCAAGTAAGTTTAATAACCATAAAGCTTTGACAAAGTAAATTCATTCTCAATAATTTACACGTTAGGGTAAGCCATCACTTCTCTACATTAAAAAGCAAAGTCCAATAATTTGTCTAACATTCAGGAAAATTTATTTTAATATATCAAAATCAATCTTGATTGTGTATCTTTACTTAACAATACGCTTCTTAACATGTTTCATTAAAATTGATAAATTTCTAAATCTATTATAAAATCAGACACCAGAAATTTACAATAGCCATCTATTTTTAAAACTAAAGGTGGTTTTTGAAATAGATGGCCATTGAAAATTTCTGGTGTCTGATTTTGTTTTTCTTATCGGTAGTTAACTGAATGTCAATGTTACCATCCGAAACATGCATTACAGTTGCTATCTCTAGATTCATCATAAAAACAATATTGTAAATGTGAGACATGTCAATAACCTGGAATGGAGGTGCGGCATGATTGTCAGTCGAAATTGAACTTCTACAAGTCCCAGTACGACCTTCAATAATGAACCGGTGTTCATACCATGACTAGAGCTGTAAAAGTTCCCCAAAATACGAAATATGAAACTATTCATAAAAACATTCCTAAATCAATCTAATGCTAAGTATCTAAAGCTAATATATATATATTTAAAATGGTGGAAGAATAACAATTAATGGCTATATACAACGACACCACTAGACTAGAGGTTCCTGGCTTGGGAAAGGCAAATAAAGCACGTTGCACGGTAAAACCAGTTTGTGAGCGCTAAACCCTCCCCTAACCTGGGATAGTGGTGTGACAAATCAGCAATGAAACACACGATAAAAATCGATTGAAATGGATTAAACACTAAAGATGGTTACTGAAAACCAATAACAAATAAAATTAAGACAAAAGTTCATGATACAACAAAAGTAACGACTCGAATACGTACTCGCAGTTGCTGTCTGCTAGTTCAAAACCCCAAAGCAACCGACCAAAAACAAAGTTTTCCTTTTCTTTGGTGTCAATGAAAACTAGGCCAATTGGATTTAGTATTTAAATATCACTGAAAGTCAATGAAAACATAGTAGTGTGTAAATGCGAATATAAAAATCTACATGCAGGTTGTAGAAAATTTAAAACAAATATTACTGTTCAGATCATTATAAAGCTTTTAACAATAAAGTCAATATTAGTACCAATAAATTTTTAGAGTTTTGATAATAATAATGTTGTGACAATATCCTTTACAGATAAGTTTATTTGGATGAATTGTGATAAGATGAACATGTGGGTAAAGTTTATTTTTTAGCTTTATTTACCACGTTTCCGTTAAATGTAGGAAGTGATAACCCTTTAACAATTCTTTATTAGAAGATTGAGTGTACATTTTCACTCTTTTATGAACAAACACTTCATAACTATGAGAATAGAAGGCATACACTTCAAGCACGGAATACATTTTACATCCACACACCACGGGAAGCCATGTTTTCTAACCGAAACGTTCTTGCGTAAAAAAAAAGTCAAAAACAGCACGCGAAGCCTGCGTTGCAGTTTTCATCATAGATGCATCATACCAATATCATGTACATGCCAGAAATTGGGAATGGATCTCAACCTTGCTACCTCTGACCTGGACGCCGGTGCTCGGGGAATTTGGCAGCAACCATTTAATTTTCTGGGGGGGGGGGGGGGGGGGGGGT